>JAQFZQ010000649.1:0-28740 GCA_034696005.1 Glomeris marginata | reverse complement strand
GTTGCAGTTATGTAATTAACAAATTCTCCCTATCCTGGTATCTAATGTTTTAGTTATGTAATTAACGAATTCTCCCTTCCTGGAATCTAATGTTTTAGTTATGTAATTAACGAATTCTCCCTATCCTGGAATCTAATTTTGCATTGATGCTTGCATTTATGTAATTGTGGAACACCTGCAGGAAGAGGCTAGTTATTAACCTTGGCCTAGAGCGAGGGTATCACTACCTGGTGTAACAGGGGGCAAATGACGTCAACAACGTTTAGTGGCGTCACGTTGTCCCGCGACTGCACTGCCATCTATTGGTGGAGAATTCAAATAAATGTACATGTGTTCCTGCCTTAATTCTCCTTATTTATATAGATGCATGAGAAGAACTTTAATTCCATGACTGAATGCTGGTTTCTGTAATCTTGGTGAAATTTTACTGGTACCATACTGGTTTAGATTGAGGGTTTTGCGCTGATGTACATATAATGAATGTATTGTCTGTCTAATTATGCATCACGTTTACACCCATTTCAAGGTGTGAATTTTGTCTGCAGGGACTTTGTAGCCAAATACGAAACGATTAATATTGCAATGATTTTAGAGGTGAAATCATACTAATTTAAATAAATGGCCACTGGCTATTTGACTGTTCAATGAGGCTTTATGATAACATATAATAGGAGTACATTGTGGCAGTGGTTTGAAATTTGTAGTCAGTGTGTCTAAACGTTGAATGTACACCGAGGACCGAATATAAAAGCATTCTGGGTCCCATGCAGGCAGATAAACTTTTATCCCCAGAAATTCAATAGGGTCATTGTAACCTACCGGTGCTTATCTAAGGAAAAGTCAAATAAATCGTGTTGAATGAAGAACACCCATGTGGGCCAAGAAAAATAAATTATCCTACTGGAACACTGTCAATGTCTCACTGGGTTCGTTATTTATTTCCTCAATTATTATTATTTAGAAACGTTTAATTGTTGTCTTAATTGTGCCTCGTTTAATGGGAAAATACAGGGTCGTTATTTAGCTTTGCACGTAATGAACATTAAATACCTGGATTGCTTCCAACTTCATTTCCGTTTCCGACGATTACTTTGTGTACAGCTGATGATAAAATCATTTCTGTTCGTGGTGTTCCAAATTGGATATTAGCGAAAATGAAGTTTGCTAATTGCTACATGTCTTTATCCAGTTTCCAATTGTGCCCATTCTCAAAAATCCATATTTATTGCTTAGTTTTTATTCCTATTGTATAACCAACAGTGTTATTTATTTGGGCTAAACAGTGTCAGCAAATTTAAAAGAAAAAGCATTTATACTGGGATCTGGAAACTTTTCCATTTGTTGTTATTGTATCGACTTCAGGAAAATTTTATGGACGGTATCGATTTTCAATAATGTAATATACGTAAAGTTATTTTCACAATGTCACCCAAAATAGACTGTTGGAGTCAATAGTCATGACGAAAACAGTTAAAATTCATTTGACTTAGGCTACCGTAAAGAATTTAAGAAATTTTGATTTCAGCATTTTCTTGTTTGCGGTTTGATATAATATTATGGTATTAAAATAACACCTGGCATTTGAATGAGGTAATTGAGAACTGAAAGAAGCCTAGCTTGCATCCCAAAAAGCAATCTCATGTAAAAGCAGTTGTTTATTTATATATATATATATATGTAATGGTAATATCGATTTGCACTAATGAAATGCAAAACTTGCACTGAAGACATGCAAGCTTATTCAATGCTAACAAATTAGCCACTTATTAAAACGAATGTTTCGTTCAGGTAAGTGTCATGAAAAAACTGATTCATTTGACGCAATTTGTAGGTGATCCCTTAGGGGCCGTTCATTTTATGTGACGTTTCCCTATTCCTAAAGATGACGTCATGGCTTTTGCAAAAATTTCTCATAGTTCTTGTAAATACTGTAAATACTCTTGATAACTAATAACAACAATAGTACTAGTTCCCACTCACATGGAAAACCTGGAAATGTCAGGGAATTATGGAATACTATAGGTCTATGATAAAGTTTTTAATATTTTAAAGTTGATTCTAATACACCAAAACATTGGTATTGATTACATTGCAGTTGTTAGTTCATCAACAGTCCTTCGCAACTCGGGGTAATAGTAATTAGGCTTTTTAGTAAGCAGCCATTGGCTGAAAAAACGATTAAAAATGGCGTCTTTAGTTTGTATCAAGTGGGTAAACTGGTTTTCTGCCAATCAACTTGCAGCTTTATCCCAACTAAGGCCTCCATATTGGAAAAAGGTGGTGCTACTGAAAAAGGTCAATTCCTATTGCAATAGGTTTGGCAACCCTGTCTTTTGAATTGTGTGCGCATTGATTTGAGCGGTTATGGAAAACTTTTGAAATGTCCTGCGTGGAAATGTCAGGGAATTTCAAAATGGAGCCCTAGCTGTTATAGCTAAATGCGATTGCGGAAAAGTTGTTGAGCATGTCAAATCGCAGTGGGAGGGATTATAGGAGTTGAAATGGAATTGATGAAGCGCATTTGGTGATGTTTTATCGCAAAGGTATAATCCTGCACCTCAAACGCACTACTTTTATTGCGATAATGGCGCCGACGTCGGCAACCAAGATGGCGTCCGCAGAATCGAGCTTTTTGTCTTTGTAATCGATAAAAGTAATCGATGAGGATTGAATTTAAGTCGGGTTATAATTGCGGCGTTGCGTTTATACCATATAGTACTATTTGAGCTGTATGTAGGTGGGTATATGAAGTTGATATTGGTGAAAGTGAACGCCAAGCAGCCACCTTTAACACCAGTTTCCATGACAACTTTCGTGTACAAGTCAAGTTAAAAATTCATTGGTCGTTGGTTGGCTGCATGGCCAAATATGTAGCCGATTGATCCATGTGAGAAGCGTGCAACGTGGTTGGGCGTGGCCACCTGTGACGTCACAGCGCGGATCGATACAAACGTCCCTTTGCACTGCATGCAAACACTCACCTGAGTCCTATTTCCGCAATATATACTCTCAATATTTATGCATTTACGTGTGTGTATATACATGCAAGAGATGAGAATTTACCAATCGATAGCGAAATCTGTTTTTTTGTGCATGCGGCACACCTGCCTGGCAAACGAGTAATAACGCAAACCTTTCACTTATTACTGTAAAAAATATTTATTAGCAGTGGCTTTATTTTCTGGCTCATTGTCCGTGGCCGTAGTCTTTATGAACTCCTGAACATCGAATTTCGCTTATTGCTCGTTGTTTTATAACCGATTTCAGCCATTCTTGTTTTGTTCTTGCCAGTTTATCCCACAAACATTTTCTCAATTGTAACTACCCCTCTAATGTGATCCATTCAAAAGTTGCGTGTTCGAAATTAGTGTTCCAATTTTTCCACACCAATGAAACGCACATTTATGGATGGCCTCCTACCTGTTACATATGATCCATCACAGAGTTATCACATTTCTAACTTCGCATCCCATTTATAACAATTATTCATGCAGTTATTCTGAATCACCCTGTATGTGTACATGAATGTGTAAACTTCTTAAAGATATATCGGTTTTTTCGATTTTTAATAAATTTAGTACTCTTACTTTCTACGTACCCATAGAGCATTATGTTAACATAAACTGTTCTGAAAATAACTTTAGTCTTGCTTTTCCCAGGAAAGGCAACTTGAGTGTGCACTATTTTTCAATCGACTATATCCCAGAAGAGCAAAGAAAGATCGATTGTATTTTACGCCCTCAGGAAGGGGAAGAAGGGTGTAATTTGGCCAATGGACACGCCCAAATCCAGTCAAATCTATATGAATCTTTTTGGAGAACATTCGCATGGATGGGTGTATACCCCTAACAATAAGAAATTGGCCCTCACTTCAGTTCAAAAGTACCATTACAGAAGTTCTATATAAGTATGTAGTCCCCATGAACTTTAGAAGTGAAAGTATATTGTAGTATGCACATAATAGTATGACTGAGCCCTTGAAATCTGTGTTATATTCATGTACTTGGCTTGCAACACAGACACCATCTTGGAAGTAATGGGAGAGGGGGGCTAAAAAATTAAAAGTTGGACCTTTTAATAGTATAGAAACTTATTAGGAGATTTTGTATCCTTTGATAAATCTGAATCTTTGGACGTTTAACATTTCAGACTTTTTGAAACTTTTACAAAATTGTAGGGGTTCGCGCGAACCCCCTTTATGCCCTCACTCTTCTGGATATGGCATGTTATACATTAGAGTGGCATTCATGGTCCCTGTTGTAAAAGATCACACTTGTAATGAATCAAAATATTACGTAGAATATGGGCATTAAAATGCATGTTTCTAAATGTTCAAAGTTGAACTGACAATAAAGTATTTTTCGACCTTGTCGAGGAAGTGTTTAGATTGTACTAAGTTACATATTAGTACTTTACAAAATCGTGTATATTCACCTTTAATTTCATTGTAACATGAATATCTCTGTTGAGGGTTTAAATAATATATGTTTGGATTTTTCTATACTCTGATCTTTACTTTCCCATCACTATATAATTGAACTAATGAAATTACCAATGTTGAATGTGTATTAAACCGAGATTTTCACTGTCAAATTTGATGTTGCATGATTCATTTTGAACGTCCATCATGCAACTTTTATTGCCATGGAGAGAAGATAAACTGTAAACAAGCTTGGGCATGTCGGGAAATATGTTATTTTCTTCCAAGAAATGTTGGCAAAATATCGTTTCACCTTCAGCCAAGTCGCTATAATAATAATCGATGGCATTGTTTTATTCTGAGTGATGTTATCGAGTTATGGAGGTATCAAATATATCTGCAGTGCAGTTTGTTTTAAATATGACAGACATTTTTCCAGCATCAATTTTTATTATATTCTTTACCTATGTTATAAATACATTTAGAAAGCCTCCTTTTATTTTATATTATTCATTAATGCGCATGAAAATGGGTAGGTTAGTGAAACATTAAGAGATACTATACTCCTAATCTTGGTAGGCTTATTTAAGTCTGTAACTGACTACTTATTATTCAATATTATTGCAATAATCTTATATTCGCAAATGCTATACCATAAAATGCATATATGTTGGCAAGATCATTGCGTCAAGATATTAGAGTCCTTAATATGCTTGGGGCTCATTGTGGTCGTAAATTTAGTATACAGTAGACTTAGCTAAAAGTATTATAGAGCAGGTATACTTTTAATAAAAATATATCAATAAAGAAGTTAGCTTTTGCTGGATATTAGTCCAAAATGTATAAATGTTTAATGCACTGACTGCGTTGCAATCAATATTTAGTGTAACATATATACATAAATTGAAATGTCACAGACCGAATTATCTGTATATGTTTCCAAAATTATTTGTGTACCATTATTTGCCTTGGAAACGGTGATAAATTAAATGAATTTCAAATAATTCATCGTATTGACAAATAGTACTACATTGTTTTCGAAAACACTGGCTCAATTCAATATTCAATGCACAAAATCCAGTTGATATTAAACTACGAACACAGGATTTAAATATTTAATTGTTGTACAGTACTATAGTATATATGTTATGTATGATTGGTGTGATAATGATGGTAATTTGGTTTGTTTTCAGGTGAGGACTTTGTTTGTGAGTGGCCTTCCGATGGACGCCAAGCCAAGGGAACTTTACCTTCTCTTCAGATCCTACAAAGTAATACTTTTTCACTTTTATATTATATAAATATTGTGAAGTCACGTGACTAACACTATTGCCTGGTGTTGATGATGTGTCATGACGCCCGTTTCAAAACATGGCTGCTATAATATAATGTACACGTGGACATGGCAATTTTCCAGCCACTCCATTGATTTATTTAGCTGTTCCTTTTCCCCAAAATCCCCTTTCAATTTTATTATACAACTAAGCAGATTTAAAGGTGAACTGACACTGTCATGAACAAAAAATAAAAATATATTATTAAAGCAAATATTGCTGCTAAATCTCAATGAAAATTAGTAAAAAAATTGTTATCAGTTTAAGTTCGACGGGGTAATTAAGCTAGGAGGTTTCCCTATGCTAGCTGACCTCCTATCTGGCTAATATTTAAATTTTTAAATATTAATAACTATTTTTTTACTAATTTCTACAGGGAATTTGTTGCAGCACTTGATTTCTTATAGGTTTTTCTTCGTATAGGTTAAGTTTAAGGGTACCTTATACAAGAGAGTGTCAGTTCACCTTTAAAAATGTCGCTTTTGAAACAATTATTATAGGTTATTTGGGGGTGCCCTATATACCAGGAATATTGTGATATTTTTTGCACTATGTTCATATACATGCTAACCTTCGTAATTAATTATTTTTTTCATGGGAATAACCTTATTTGGCCAGCGTTTTTTGAAAGTGCTACATACAATCAATCACAAAACACTGACTGAAATTTATGCGGGGAAATAATATAGGTTACTGCCTTTTTTTATGGGAAAACCTTGATGAGATGGAAAGCTGCAATTATCCGCACACAAAATAACAATTCAAAGCCCATTGGGGACATTTTATATGACATCATCATATGACCATAATTCTTAAATTGTACTGGGGATAAGCCAGTATAATTATTTGATAGAAAAATATAACATTTGCGCAATAAAGATGTTGCATTAGAATGCGTGTAAAGTTATACGACCAGCTTTCATATGTTTTACACCAAGTGTGCTAGCTATACTTGAAATTATCTATTATTTACGCGAGGATACCTTTAATAATGGGCGTGGTTTGAATTACGGCCAACAAAAAAGGCGGCCATCTTGGAACATATAACGCCTAACACGTACGCTTTACTCACTTATTACACCTATGGCCCATCGATTCAATATTTTTCGGATGTAAACTCAACTACAGGCACAACTATAAAGGAGTGGTGAGGATGTTGGCCCGCCCTTTTGTAACTGAACAATCGGATCACATCCGGCAAATGTCGGCCATATATCCTACTAAAATATAAAAAGTATAGATGGCGCTGTGCCCCACAGAAAAGTGCTGACATGACACTCTTGGAGTACACATAAATTTTTCCATTTTATTTTAAAAGCTTGCTGTTGTTGACCTCGTCTAGGGTAATTATTAGATATGGTTTTGTTCTGTGGACCAAAGTTATAGTTGTTTTAGGGTTTGACCACTAGGGGGGGGTCCAAAACAACAGGTGACAATTTATTTGATGTGGTTGGTCGCCACCTGTCGCATCTTATCCTTTATACTTCCATATTTACACTTGTGCTGGCTGTTTAGACAAGCCTTCTCTCATTGGCTGCCATATTTACTTTTTTTAGGTCACTATACGAGTGGATTCTATTGTAAAATGTGTTGTTTGCAATTGCACAATTGTCGTTCTCATCCAACAATGGCCCCTTACGTATACATAATCGATGTGTGCGATCGCTATTTGGATGCCATTATGCCAGTCTGCCTGGGGAGCATGTAGAATGACGTAATGGCCGCCAGAGACACGCCCACCTATGTTGGCCCACGTGTTCAGAACTTTTTAAACATTGCCATGTTCAGCATAAAATTAGACAGGTTGTTGGTCTCACTATACTTCTCAATTACTACATCAGGGGGCACTACACACTTCATCATTAATAAAGCAGTAAAACCTGTCTATGGTGGAATCTGGGGGAACTGGAAAACTTTCCACCATAGACAGGTTTCCCAGCATAGACAATTTCCACCATAGACAGGTTTCACTGTAGTACTACGTAATTATAATATTCTCACCAGTCTGAAATGCGAACTTTATGCACACATTCTGTAATCTGCTTCTAACGTAATTTACTATGCAATTGTATACGTAATCAAAACTTATAAAATATTATAAAATTCTTCACCAATATTCATATTGTTTGCAATAAAGTTATTTCTCGATACAATATTACTTGAACGTTATGTGAAATTAATTATAATACGATAATCTGTAAAAACAGAAACTTGAACAAGTATTTCAAACGTAGATCTATTGAAATTTAAAATGTATTAATTAATAAAATACACCATCCAACTTTATCACTAATTTGTTTTCTGATAAACAATATTATTACCAACAGTTGTTAGTTGCAGAGTTTAACTTACAAGTTGAAATGTAATGTCTCAGATGGTTTTACTTTCTATTATTGTTTTGGCAAAACCCGAATTTTAAAATGAATTATATTATGTAGGTACAATGTGAGATTTGCTGGGAAGCAGCCGACAAAAGCGGCCCAGCAGCAAAGCCCCACTTTAAGCCCATTCAACTTTATTTTCCAATTGAAAGAAGAGGGTTTTGAGCATTCCTATTTAATGACAACATCCTTCATCCCATTTGAACTTATTATTTAAATGGCACAGTGAAACGATTGAATTCCATTTTCATTTTAGTCCGTGGAAAATTTTCGGAAAAAGAGTAGGCATACATATTTAGGAAATTGTGTAGGCAACTGCATTAAATTGCAGATTTTAGTGCAATAATAACGATATGGTATATGCATATAATACACGATATTGGCTGCAACATTAACGTTGTTATAGGCTATAAATAGCCTAATAATTGAATGTTTATAAACAAGAAAACGCAGCAATTTTGAAAACGGCAAAGCTACTCTTTATTAGGTTTTACTGGAACCTGAATCTTGATCGATATATCGATTGCATCGGAAAAGTGGATCGATTCTTTACTGTGAAGCCTCAGTATATATGTATATCCCAGTGGCATAGTCTATATGATGCCACTCTCACTGATATTTATTTTCTATGTTAGTGGCAATTTCTTTGCTATAGACTTGCGATTCCATTGCCATTTGTTCACTATTTTATTTATCTGATGCATAAACTTGTTGCGTTTCTGTGAAACGTATTTCAGTTTAAATAAGTAATAAAAACTAAGTTGCAACTGATGAAAAGTTGTGTTTTAAAGTTGATATATTTGGCAATATATAAATTAATTATTATATGGAAAAGTTTTGAAGCATCTACGTTTTAATAAACACGTTGAGTGAGTATAGTGTTTGCCAGGAAATAAATGGTAATGTTTTTATGGTGCAATGTATACTGGCATCAATTTTGTATTTATTCTAGTATATTATTTTCGTGATGTGGATATAAAATGACGCACTCGCATGTTTTATTTACCAAGAAAATATTTGTATGCCAAACTGTGACAATATTCCGGATGATGCAATCAACACTGGCAGCACTGCCAAACACACACTTGTGTGCATCACATCAATATTTTAGCCTTTTTTTTGTCAGACTTAGAAAACAAAATATATAATGAGCTGAAGCCGATTTCCCAATTGTTTTTAATCCGCATGTCGCAACCAATGGCTGCATTCAACCTTCAGTCAAAGTCATTATTACAAAAATATTATTATTATAATCTATTAAAATTTTATATTATAACATATTAACAACATATGACTAATGTGTTGTTCATGCCAAAACCCAAACGACATTAGTATTAATATACTAGGTTGTTTTGGCAAGTCACATTGTCTGGTCGTATGATTGTGACAAAACATATTACAAACATTATTTTGGTTTAACATTGAATGCAGCCATTGAATCTATAGTTGCAAAAATAGTAACGTGCAATTTTAAAGTAATGATAATAAATTGTAATGTAAGAGAAGTTTTATAATGAAAATATATTAGTTCCAGATTCCTCTAAAAGATATTCCTCTCTGTATCCAATTCATTAACTAATTTTAATGTAAATCTAACAAAATGTCTGTAAAACTTTACACTGTACATAAACCACTTGAGGAGGAAACTATATCTTGTTGATAGTTGTGGAATTATTTTAGTACCTACTATCTCACATTGGCTTGCAAGGAGTATACTTTGTAAAGTGTTCCATTGGAAGAGATTGCAACACAGGTGGTTAGTGGCAATTAACAGCGAATAATTGCATTATCGACATTGGCCACTTGTTGCACTGAGGTCATCCCAAAGTAAATTTATCATGAGAATTGTGTGCACTGGTTTTGTGATATTATATGCTGTGTTAATAGGAACGAAGAGGCGGAGAGGTTTCATTGGGTTTTTTGCAAACTTGGCCCTTGCCTACCATCCACTCTCCAAATAATTCATAAAATAAATAATTCAAGTCTAATCCCTCGCACTAGTGAAAAGATCAAAATGGGAGTAGTGCGAGTAGATTGAGCGATTAAACCGAACATTAGTTTGCACTTGCAATTTTGGCATTTCATTTTATATTACTATACATAGATGGTCATAACCTCCCTATATTACAGGGTGTCTACTGAACAGGAAATCCTGGGGTTTTTGTCGCAATACTTGAAATCCTGGAAATGTACCTACTGGAATTCTTAATTAATTCCTGGAATGATGAATAATTCTAGATTCCTTATTAAGAACAAATACAGTACTTCATCTAATCGTCAGTTTGAATGCAGGATTAATTGTTTGGTATCCTTTTATTGTTCAAACATATGCGCATTAATAACTATAAAAAACATTAAAATGTATTTTGTGTCCTTTCATTCCTTCATGAAGGATGCCATTTTTAATTGTTCACCATCTGTTGATTGTTTTGTAAATGGATACTGGTAATCTGTTGGAATATCTGCTGTTGCGTAAAGAAATTCTGAATGTGTACTGATGATGGCCGCGTACAGCGGTTGAAACATGTTGGTGATACAAGTTCTGTGAAAGAACTAGTAGAGGATTATTGGTAAACTTTGATTACTTATCTATATAAATAAAGGAAACATCCTTTGTGTGTAGCTGTTTGACCAGGATGCATTTCCACAGTTTTGGAGCTTTTCACAAAGTTCAGTTTTATCTTCCAAACTTTCCAAGACTTCGACAAGATTTCTCTTCAATGTTTCAACCAAATGTCGTCCAGGTCCTTGTCCTTGCATCATCTTGGTCTCCACTTCATCTTTGATAATTGCTCCAAAGTGTTCAGTTGGATTGAGGTCTGGACTGTTTCCTGGCCGAAGTTTGGAAGATAAAACTGAACTTTTTGAAAATTTGCTCTGTTCTTACCCATCTCGTTTAAAGGCTGTTGGTGATGCATCGGGTCAACATACTGATTATTAAATCATGTTAGTAAACTCAGTTTTTGATGGCCTTTCCAATGGCATATTCAGAATTTTTCTATCTTTTACCAATCTTGCTGTGACCCCCTTGCAAAAGGTTATGAAACATCCTGTAAAACCATGCCCACCCATCTTTCTAAATAGACAATACGTGTGAAACGTGATGTTGCCACACACACAAAAAGTATGTCCATTGTTGGATGAACGAAACTGAAATGCGCAATTACACCAGCTAGGTACGAAACGGTGACACCCTCCGATTTAATTAAACCGAGCTGTGCAAGGTTTTTGTGCCCGTGCGAGTTGTGGTGGCATCTCCCGTAGCAACAACTGACAAGCCTGCAATGTTGCCAGCCAACATCGATCAGCAAATCACAACCCCCCAAACGAGCTATATAGCAAAGAAAAAGCGATGAGAAACGGGTACAGTCTATATTCGTTGGGTTACGCGGATTTGGGGTGTTGTACGGGGAGTCGGGGACGGAAATTAGTCCGCTAGGGGGCGCTGTTTGGGCGCCAGACGCCGGCCATTAGGTAGCCTCTTTGGACGGTTATTATGGTGGATTTCATGGGCAGTGGTCTCTGGCTGTGTGCTATGTTGGCATGCGTGCATGCACCAATTTTCCACCTATAAAAACACGTAAACATACGATGCACAGTACACGTCATTATATGTCGATCTATAGGGCTATATATGCGAATGACGTTTTCTGATAAATGGCTGCATCGATTGCCGATTTCACTTATAATGGGATTCGGCTCGTGTGTGTATGTGCCCCACTGCTAATGGCATTTCTATGCGATAAAAATGACGAAGACGATTATATCGCTTATCTACCCGTTTCCTACTTACTGTGCCGTGAAATGCAAGTAACGCATGTTACAATATTAGTATTACTGGCTTCATCTATTGCAATATAGAATGAGAAGTACAGGGGGCCACAAAGTATTTCCAAGATTTCAAAAACATTATCACAAAAAACTACTGCAATGATAACTGTAAGGTTTGTGGCAAATTAAAGAGGTACCCTTCAAATTTTTTCCCATTTTTCACAGTACAGGCTAAGTTGAATAGGAGGCGCTGCAATCGCTGGAACTCAAAATGGCGTCAGTGCAGAATGCACAATGTGTTCTATGGTATCACCAGACGAAATTACCGATTGCTGCAGTGAAATTTTAGGAGGGAATATGTGCGACCATGCACCAAATGAGAAGAAGAGTAAACAGTCCCTGATCAATTACATTCTATAGGGATCTGCTTTGCTGTTAGACTGAGAAGGACTTTACAACAACTGAATGCGTACAAAAATGCAATATGTATGTTTTTCATTATTCTGTGGAAAATTACACTACATAAATAGAAGATATGTGAAATGGGTTTTAATTAATGCTTAGGATAGAAAGTAAGTAGAAACTTCAAAATGCATTGGTGCATTTGAAGATAATACTGGATTAACTAGATATCATTCAGGTCCAATGAGCATATGACAGTTGTCTGGAAGTTTGTCAAAGAAGGCATATCAGGCTTGGGTTTTCGATTATATCGATTTATAATAACTTTTAATGATTCTAAAAATTAAAAATTAGGTTAGGAAATAAATCTTTGGAGTTATTGGTACTTAAGCTATTCAAATTTTGCTAATTCATAAAAGCGGTTTAGTACATTTTGAAGGGCATCAAATGTTTGCAATTTTCCTCAGCAATATAAATTGGCCTTTAAAATTAATGTGCTCTCAATGGTAACGAACGATCTGTAAGTTGAGAACGCCGTGATGGGAATGATGCTATAAAAGACGGTTAATAAATTGCCATTAGGAAATTTTTGCATAGTGACTGCGAACTGAGGAATGCAATAAAAGTGTGATATAGTGTAACTTTTTTTATTTTTTGCAGGGTTACGAAGGTTCCTTGCTCAAAGTAACGAGCAAAAACGGCAAGACTGCGTCGGTAAATATTCTTTTTCATACTCTGTGTATATTGCTACTATTATGTAGGTGTATAGTATTCGAGAAAGTTTTGCATGTTCGGAATTGCTGCATTTTGATTTTGTTTTTCATGTCTTTTGTTCTGGACCCAGCCTGTGGGATTCGTCACATTCACGACTCGCGCCGGCGCAGAAGCCGCTAAACAGGCACTTCAGGTGGGAACAATATACCTTTTCACTATATTTTCATTATACATAATTATACTACCGCTTCATACCTTGCGAATTTCGCTGAAATCTGATCAAAATCACAATTTTACTGCGATAAATTGACCGATTTCACTGAAATTAATGTATATTGTAAACTATCCTGCAACTGTTATAACGTAGATAAGAAATTTTCGGACGAATAATTTGCGATCTATCAGGAATTTGTAAGATTTCTATTGGGAATGGGATAGGAAGAATAGTATATGTACACTATTACTACGTTTACATGGTCGTTTCGCAGTCGAAGTATTACGTCATGACGTCATTTGTGAACCTGCAGGGACACAGCGGAACTTGGACAAATACTGGTCGTCCAAGGTTTGCTTTTCCCCTGCCAGGTCACAATTTGGAATATACATGCTTACCGTCGACGTCATGTAAATGTAGTATGTGAATATGTTGGTCCTTTTCGTGTATTTTTCAAGGAAAATGATAATGTATCTTTTGAACGGCTTAATTGACAGCCGTATAATGAATTGGAAAGTTGCAGTGTTTCCAAAGATTAGCCTGATTATCCAAGTGTTCTCAGTGTATTAGGAATATACGATTTTACATGAATTATCAAATATGGCGAACGGTGCCGCAGTGCAAAATGTGCCAAGAAGCACTGCACTGCAGTGAAGCACGTCATTTGCTAACCAAATAATGATTGTTCTTGAAATCTTACAAATTCCTGATAGATCACAAATTATTCGCCTCAAGATGAGGGAAACTTGGTCTGAAAAGATTATTTCTTCGTAATGTACTGAATTCTGAGCTCATTTTTAAATTAATATTGAGTAAGAGAAATTTACGAAGGAGAACTGCTTTTGTGCCTTATGTTCCTTCTTAATCGCTTAATACGTTTCAATCATATAGGTATATAAGTAGATGTGGAAACACGCAGTTGGTAAACCGATAAGGGATCTATGTAATCCTATGTATATAGTTCATGCTATGCACATGCATGGATAACTAACTAATTGCAACATGCTGCCTGTACATCCTCATTTACTAAATAATCATTCCTATATAGAAAACTTAAATGCTATTCAGAAGGGAAGCAAACTTTGCTTTTTAACTTATGTCATTACCACTAGCAAAGAAATGAGAAAATCTCCCAAATTGAATATAGTGTATATGTTTATTGGGTAGAGGTGCAATTTGGGGAGCATGCATGAATTTCTTTTGATCTCGGCTAGATTAGAGTTTGTGATTTGAAAGACAAGTCGCATTTCACGCTTAATTCATTCGGAGCGAATGTATGAACGCACTGATGATCGCAGCTAACGAGGGCCTATACTATACATATATGCTGTGCATGAGGCCAGCCAGGGTTAATGAAGTGGAATTAAGGAAGAAACGTTGTGTTTTTTTCTTTCTCTGTTTATCGTTATTTCAACGCAGCAGGGTGTACGCTTTGACCCGGATATGCCGCAAACGATCCGATTGGAGTTTGCCAAGAGCAACACGAAGGTTAGCAAACCTAAACAACAGTCGCCACCTGCCGCTGCCACACACCCCACACTCCTGCACCCTTTCACTGGACGTAAGTATGCACTACCACCAGCCAAATCCAATCCAATGCCAAAGCACCTACTGTCATATGCCTCCTCTTGCCCCTCTCTCTACTACATACTCGTAAACAACTGTGAAATACTCTGATATAAGAGTAACGCTGATATAACAGTCATTTACCAATATCTCGTGCACATTACTATGTTGTATAAGCCAACGAATTGAATTGTATTGCATTAGAGTCCTGATAATGGTCCTCGGACTGCCTGCAGGCAAGCAGGGGTAAAATGCTTGAGAGTGAGAGTTGGGAATTGATTGGGTGAAGATGCTAGCCTATAGTGTACTATAATGTGCACTATCAGCTATGCTGTGTAAGGGACACGGATATAAGAGCAATTTTTGGATACCCTGAACCTCTGATCTTGATGCTCGACTGTACACTACCCCTGTCCCTCTTCCCCCTTTTTCCCTCTGCTCATTTCCCTCTCCCCCTGTCCCTCTCCTCCCTGTCCCTTCCCAAAATTTGTTTCTCCCTCCACGTGCTCATTCCCAAGTGGAGCACTTTTCACCTATGCTGCCTTCCATCTCTGGGTCTGACTGATTAAGTTTCAATTTTTGATTAGCCCAGGGCAACTGGGAAGATGACCATGTTGTCTCCCCTCTCCCATCCTCTCTCTTCGTCCATCTTGGTGCGCATATCAGAACGAACACATGTATGTACTTCTTGTCGATTAGTTTAGGTCACGTTATCTCTTCAAGTTTGCATATTTGATGTGACAGCTTGCGTAGAATGATTGCCAGAAATAATTGAAGATTCTGTGCGGTCTGCCGGTAATGTTCCGAACATCAGTATACATTATATAGGGAGCGTTGGGGAATGTGATAGAGTATGAAGTTATAGAAAGATTACACTGATGCGGTACATATGTAGGTTATCCAGAAAGTTATGATGTTTTTTAATACAAAACTTTTGTAATGTCAAATGTTACATAACAGAATGTTTAGCATGCATATTTAAATATTGTTCACAATTATTACCTTACAGGTGAAAATGTTTCTCGACCTTGTGAGAACATACTACCTTCCATAAAACTTTCTTACTATTCCCACTGGTGTATTGGCTGTATTAGCACTGCCAGCAATGGAGATATGTTTTTGTTTGTCATCCAATAAAAATGAATTCCTGAAGACAGTAAAAATGTGTTCTCTTTACTGTGAATTGCTCCTCATATCTTTTAATTGACATGCATGCAGTTTAGCAAAGGTTTGACAGTTTAAACAAAGTCAAACTTGTTATAAACTTGTTTAATACTTTTATGGAAGCTATTTTTCCTAGGACCAAGAAACACTTTCACATGTAAGAAGGTAATATTTTTAAGGAATACTTTAATATGCGTGTTAAACATTCTGTTATGTAACATTTGACATTGCAACAGTTTTGTATTTTAAAATAAAGAACGGCCATTACTTTCCGGATAACCCACATACAATCCACGCGATAGTGCATTCATCAATAATGTTATTGATGCAATTGATTCTTTTTAGCTGACAATAAGTCTGTGCAGATAGTAGCATTGTTCTGCTGAATAATACATTGTGCCCAACTAATCGACAAGATTTACACGAGTTAGGGCACTTCGCCTCGGTATACAAGTAACAGATAACATTGTGCGCAATCATTTCTTGACAGGAACTTATAGCCCTACAAATTTCAGACTGTGTTTCAAGATAATGACATTAGTGGTCTTCCCCTTGTAAGAGCTATAGCACAAATGTATTCCTTGGAAAGATGTGGAAGATACATTACACGGGCAACATATCGGTGAGATATGATATATAAAAAGAGTGGATGTTGGGGCCAATATTTTCCCTGGGGCAGCTGTTGGTGCGCCTTAAACGTCATGATTAATTTTTCAAGATGTATTGATAGATGGCCAAGGTTTGCAAAATGACATTTATGTGGAAAAATGAAAGAAAAAATACGTGGAGCACTTTAGATCACGTATATTTACTTGGTGGCCTGTGGGAAATCATTCGTTTCAATTTTGAATTGCGGTTTGTTGGGAAGGAATTTTTGATGAGATTGACAGGGCCAGTCTCCAACATATGTCTTTGTGCTTTCATATGCATTCCTTTTCATGGAGATTAAAGCTGTAATCTTATTTGCATAAAAGTTGCGAAAGGATTGTATTATATTCTTTGCAAAAGTTTCATTGGGACTGCGTCGAATTAAAATACGTACTGTGTAGTATATATTTCAAGTTTTATTTCTAAATTCGAGTAACTTGGAAAATGAAGACTGAAAATTTTTGTCAAATATACAAGCAACTTCGGTTTATCATTTATATGCTTACTTGGAAATGCTGTGCTCGTTATGAAGTTAGCATCAAGGCATTGATTCTGAAGTTTGATCTCTGAGTATCCAGTGTGTCTACTGAACTGGGAATCCTGGGATTTAATTTCACCCTTGGAATCCTGTAAATATATACTGGAGTTGTTTATTAAATCCTTGAAATGTAGCATTTTATTAGATACTTTGAATTTTGAAAGACAGTTGCTCCAATTCACATGTTTGCATGCAGGATTAATTGTGGTTTGTTATGTAATAACCATTTGCCTCTTTATTACTAATGCATTTCAACATTCACAACTAACAGAATCAGTCAAGATATTTTGTCTTGAAAAAAGGAGTAAATGTCCTTGATGATCCTGGAAATATACTGAAATTTTGAGATTACAGTTCAGTAGACACACTGTGGTTTAAGGATTAAATTCATTTCCAAATTGCTAATGTTAATTAATCCCAAATTGCTCAATGACTGTAAAAAAGAAGTTGCTATATGACGCTGTAAAACCATTTTGTTACTTTTATTGATAGAAGAGGTATACATAAACGATGGAATTTGTAGACTACTTACCAATAGATGCCCCTATTGCAAGAGTATAGTGTTTTTTGTCTCTCTGAAATGGGCCTGACAGCAAAATGGGAATTGATATTTGCACACCACGAACTGCTGGAAGGCAATCTGAACGATTTTCAGGGTAAGATGGTCGTTATAAAGATCAGATTTTACACCCACACCTACACGTTTGGGAAATGGTCTTCATTTTGTCTTCCCAACGCATTTACGCCCATACAGTAGTGAATACAACAAGCTGTCAATTTGGATTTGCCTGCATCGACTCAATCTCGATTTCGGTCATCGATCCCCGTTATTGATTAATTTTCTTGGGAGGGGTGTAACTCTCCGTCTCTATCCATCCATCCTTCAGGCATCATTTCCGGTGCTTGCTCCGAAAAGTAAATCTTCAAAACGCACGCAAATATTGCTTCTCATGTATCTTAATAAATGTCATGACCGCATATGCAGCTCGCAGTTGATCTGCACAATCCCTGAGCCGTAACTCGAATGAGAATTTCCCCCAATCTTAATATCTTTTCACTCTCCAATAGTCTCGATGGCACAACACCCCTTCCAAAACCCCTCAAAATGCCCCCTAACACATCCACCAGCAAACATTTTCGTTGCTGTACAAGTTCCCTTTAGAATGAATGAATTTGGAGCATTTCATCATTCTTTCAATGGCCTCGTCTGGATTATATATGTTCGTGTGAATTACTTGTTCATTGCTCTTGCGAGGGATTCGCACATTTCTAATGTCACACCAGATTGTAGCACACGTACTACCTACTTGAAACAACTAATGAAGAGAAAACGTATATATACGTGCACAACTAATTGGAGTCTTGCTCGAAAAAGAAATAAAAGAAATGTAACTGTGTTTGCCATGTGGGGAAAAAAATCCTTAAAAAATATAACCGTGCACTCTGAAAAACATCCAGCAAAATATCATATGTACCAAGAGTACTATATTCTGTTATTCGTGTTAAATTGTGAAGAGTTGAAAATGGGAGTAAATTTGTAAGTTAATTTGGCATCCTGAGATGCCAAACTCGTTATTTTAAGAATTTTTGATCATGACCATATCTTACAACCGGAATCATAATCTGACTTGCCAAACCAGTTTATAATAATCACGTCGATTTGATTTAGACATAAACTACTGCTGCAGAGAAGCCATTTTTTGTTTAGTTCCATTCAAACTTATAATTAGATTTTAATAAATTATTATTTAACGTGATATTTATAATCATGAGTTTGGCTGAAGGTTGAATGCAATCAATACTCACATAGAACCTATTGCACAAAGTGAGCTATTTTTGTATCTTTTTCCTAGAAATTAATGGCCCCAACATTGCCTGAATATTTAGGGATGTTATTTGCAATAATAACTCGCTCTGACCTCAAATGATATTTACGTATGTTTTCCAGGCAAGGCTCCAATTGTTTTTCATTATAAATATGGGAAGTTGTCTTTGATTAGTTTAAAACAAACTTGGTATATGCCTGCCCCATTGCATATCTTTCACATGAAAACTAATAAGTGTACATTTAAAGGTGAACTGATACGGCTTCGTAAGGTACCCTGAATCTTCAAAGAAAAATCATGAAGCATGAAAATGTTGCAACAAAAGTTTTGTGGAAATTAATAAAATTGGCATTAGCACTAAAGTTCGACGGGGTAATTAAGTTAGGAGGTTTGTCTGTGCTTACAGACCTCCTATCTGGCAGACTTGTTGCAAAACACTTGCTTTCTCCATTTCACCTTTAATGATACTGTTCTCATTTATCCCCTCCTTACGAGAAGGTATACTTATTTACCTTTTGTCGAGTCACTCTATGTCTAAGTGCCATCTCCCTCTCTCACCAAACCCTGGGGAAATGTGGACTATGTATTGTGTTACCTTTTATGTTCATGGTACCCTTCCTCAGGCTGCATAGAGGACTACATTTTACTCTTGTGCAAACCTGTATAACTTTAATTTCCTTCCAAACAATTCTGAGGAATCTTGTACTTCTTAAAAACGAAATATACCATACTATGGTTCAATCAGAAAATAATTTTGCATTATTTGCAGCATTATTAATACATACCTTATTTAAATTTGCTCCTTCCACTTATCGTCATTCGTAATTGAAATTGGGATCACGATGGAGAGGTACTTACTTGAAGGTGCGCATTTCCTATAGTACATTTATAAATAAATCATCAGATTGAAAACCTCATTTTGACAGATGTTTCTCATACTCTCTTCATTCTGATCAAGGCTTATGCAATGGTATACATAAATTGCGAGGCTTATGTATATATAATATACCATTCCCTCAGTTGTGCTTTGAACATTTTTCTCTCACTGCAGCAAAATCTGACTATTTGATTAATGTAGCAAGCTATACTTTGATCAGGCACTGAGCACCGCTTAAGATTTTTACTTTCTACTTTTTATCTCATCATGCCTTTTACAATATAGTTATAGTTGGATTGAAATTTCTCTATATGCAACTTATGTTCTGGTGAGCGTGTCTGGTGATAGGTGATTTTTGTTTGGATTGTTGCTTAAGATATATTGTTGAAGTTGTTGAATGTTTGATTGCCGGCTAAATTCCCTCTAGAAGAGCTGAGTGCTGCTTTCTTCCCTGGGGCACATGATGTTTGGCCCCACCATGCGGCCCTGGCCTATTCGGAACTTCCTGGAGCAACTTTGCAACACCCAGCCCTCTTACATCCGGCCCTTCATGGCCAGGTCCCGGTACGTGGACACCAGTAATTATGCCTTGTCTTTTTTCAAGTAACACTTACCGAATTAAAGTTTTCATTCATCGTATAAATTCTCTTTAGTTCTTCTTTGAGCAAGCAAGTATAAATATTTCCGAAGATAGTTTCTAAGATCGTCTTGTAGAACTTATCTCACATAACATACTGTATAACAAACAACTAACACTTCTCTATTGAGATATGCAATGCTTAATTCACTTGTTTATTTTATATCTATATACTTTTATTGTAATTGAAGACTTTGTGTCACTTTTCCTTTTCATTTGGCTTCATGCATTGTTAACGATTTTGTCTTGCCTGATGTCCTTGTCTCATTATCCATTGGGAGATACCAAATGAAACTTGACACGTTGTATAAATTAGTGAAACCAATTTTTCTTGAAGTTTAATGGCTTGGGGGGATGCCCAGTGGACTTGCATTTTGGTGGTAATCTTCTATTGCACTATTTTTCAGTATTTTTTCAATAATTGAAATACAAAAAGGTAATTGTAAAGTTTATTTATCATTGCCAATATCAATGGAAAGGGTTTCCCCTCAACAAATAATTTACTGTAAATCAAAACAAGAGTTGTAACTATTATACATACTATATATACTAAATATACACAGTAGATATTTTACCATGTATATGAGCTTATACAAATCCAAGTTTTGTCCATGTCAAAAAGTAACCTAAATCATCCTCGGAGCATAAAATAACAATTGGGTCATATTTGTTTTGAAAATCCTGATTTATTTGCCGTAATATTTACGTTCAAGCCATCTAAATTGAACTGGGAAGCAACGGCATATATTTGTACTAAAATTGAAACAGTTCAACTTTTTGATTTGGGCCAATGCGCCACCAAGCCATTATGCAGTGCAACATTGTAAATCCACCTTTAATCCTATCATCCCTAAATCTATTCCCTTCTGTTGAAAGAGCTTTAGTTCGAAAAATCCCATTGCATCAAACCCTGCATTCCGTTTATTAATTTATTTCCCACTAACTGAATCTGCTCTAAATGCCATTTTGGTAATTCGGCAATTTCGATTAGCTAAAAAATTAAATGCAAATTTGAATCTTATTAAAAGAAATACGATAAAAAACTTTTATTTCTTTCAACAACTTTCTAATAGACAATATCCACCAGTCTTTTATGATTTTGGATTTAGCATTGAGATGCAGTTTAGGTACCGCTGTTAGCAAGTAAGCAGAGAGGGCGTTTGGTGGGTTGAGTGGGTGGAGGGAAAGACTTTCCATTGATGTTGATATTATTAAAGCCATTGGATAATGAAACTAGGGTTGATGGGTGAGATGCAAGTAGTTGTAAGAGTGTAGTTGTGCATGCAGCGGCATCAGTGTGGGTCTGTTTGTGTCTGTTTGCCATGCAAATTGGCCGGATGGTTGGTTCAGCCGCCATTGACGATTGCGCATCCAGCCCACGCGGCGCTCGCATCTGCCGCTGTCCACGCCAGCCTGCCCCATCCGCATTTAGTGACCAGCCCTGCTTTGGCCAGTCCCGTGGGCTCCACGTCGTCCACGTCCAGCACTCCACCATGCACAACGCTCTTCGTCGCCAATTTGGGACAGCTGGTGTCCGAGCAAGAGCTCAAAGACCTCTTTGCTAGTTTTCCCGGCTTTTGCCGTTTGCGGATGCACAACAAGGGTGGTTCCCCAGTGGCCTTCGTTGAGTACCAGGTACACTCCTCTAACATGGCCACTTCGCAAGTGAAAGCCAAATTCCACTCTACAGGGTGTAACTTTATTGATGTTACAAACTCTCAGAATTTGTTCAGGGTTAAGAGCACCTTCAGAATTGCATAAGAACATGTGTCTGGAAATGTACAGGTTTCTTGCTACAGGCATTCACAAGTTGTGAAAGGATCATGTGAGGTGGCCCAGTGCCATGACCTCATAGGTCACCAGATTTAAATCCACTTGATTACTTTGTGTGGGGTTACGTAAAGGGCCTAGTGTATGAGACGCCTGTCGAATCGGCGGTGGATCCGGTGGCACGAATACAGGCTGCGGCGTTTCACGTAACACGCACGCCACACGTTACGGAGAGGGTGCACCGGAACGTGCTTCGTAGCTGCGATGCTTGCATGCTGGACGGCACTTCCAGCAGCTCTTGTGACAACATGCCAATGGTGAACGATTCCATGCAATACCCCAAATTGCCTGCTTGTATAGGGGCAGCATCCGACACTTTGCCAGTGTGCAGCAAGAAACCTGTACATTTCCAGACATGGGTTAATATGCAGTTCTGTATGCACTCTTAACCCTGAACACACCCTGAGCGTTTGTAACATCAATAAAGTTACACTCTGTATAATATATGTATAGGTGCATGTTGTCATTTTTATTTCAACTGCGTATTCAGGTGAATTTTTCTCGTTTTGCTTCGCAAATGTTACTAGTTAATCATTTAAATGTAGAGAATAGTTTAGGAAAAATGCAGTTGTAATTTGCATTAATTGAAATAAAAATGACAGTGTTATATATGCATGCTACAGTTTCACTTTGCTCATATTTGCTTTACAGCTGTGTCACGCTATCTATTAATCTAAAATATACATTTTTATGCAAAACTAATGAAATAAACAGCTTTTACGTGTTTCGCAGTGCAAATCACCTTGCACTCACTGCACCAACTCCTAATTTATATGCAGTATTCTCCTGCAAATTAAAACGATCATTCGAGAAAGGAGGAGTTCTCCTATTGACATGCATACATGAGGTGCTACAGTAAAGTACAGTGAATCGCCCTGTATTATATAAGCACAAGCATGCTACAAGTTGTCTTGTTGCATATTGTAGGTTGATTTGTTTAGGAATATGTCCCAACAAACAAACAAACGGCTATGCGTGCACAGACAGGATTCACAGATTGGGCAACATGGCATTGCAGACACACAGACTGTTGCAACAACATATTGTAGTACACAAACGTTCACATTTCCACACTACTGTATCATTTCTGTAAGTTTTGCAAGAGTCTGTGTATAGCTCTGACGTTGTTTTGCACTTTGGGTAGAACAAAGTGATGCTAAATGGTGTTTGCTCCATTTCATTCACTGATGTGTGCTCCAATGCAACCTGTCTGTGTACTCATGTAGCCGTTTGTATGTTTGTTTGTTTGTTCGTTTGTTCGTTTGTTACTGACAGATTCGCCATGTTGGGACATATTCCTAGACACATCACTCTACAATATGCAACATGACACAACCTGTAGTATACCATCTTTGTGCATAAAACAGAGTACAATGAGTCTGTTAAATAAAAATAATTAAGCATACCTGCGCCGGACAAACTTTTCCAATTAATGCATTAGCCCAATGCTGTTTTATTTGTTCACATTTGCATTATTATTGGAACGTTAAACACCGTCTTGTCACTTTCGGTTGCAGAATCCGTTGTCTAAGGCGCATATTACTGTATAGAATATAAATGAGAATGGAGAGGTAACTTATTTGGGATTGTTGATTTTGTTTTCGTACGCAGGATGTGAGATTCGCAACCCAAGCGATGAACAGCCTGCAAGGTTTTGTGCTTTTATCTTCGGACCGAGGAGGAATCCGAATTGAATATGCGAAGAATAAGATGGGAGAGGTGCCGAACCCGATCGGCTTGAAATTGCAGAAAGAAATCTGCGGCTTCACTGAACATTTACAATATCTCCAATATTAACAGGTACATAAAGATGAAGTGTAAAACAAAAAAAGTGGCCTTTTCGGCGATGGTTGAACGCTGAAGAGAATATCAGAAGTGGAAATGGTTATATATTACACATATATCATCCCCAACCAACAGTTGCTCTTACCGAAGCAATAAGTTTGTTTTTTTTTTTAAATTATTATAGATTTGTTTCTGTTTTTCTATATTTTTCTGTGAGCTAATCATGCTTGCAAAACTGCCTCGATGACGTGTGAAAAATTACTTTCAACGTTCATGGTTTGCACTATATGGCTTTAATTTTTATTGATTGCCCAAAAACAAAAGATCTGAATAATGGGAGATTTTTTTTTACCTCAAAGTTATCAGTGCTGCATATATAATTTTCAAGAACGAAGAAACTTTACTTGGATGCGAGTGAGAATTTTTTTAATACATGGTATAGTTCTATATGTACAGCAAGATATATATATATTATTATTATAGACTGAATTTGATGCCTGAAAAGGGGCAGCAACAAGTTGTTTTGTTTAGTTATCATTATATTGAACTACAGCAACCCATTATACCTTATTTGAGTGCCGATTTTAAACGATCTAAATATATATCTTACTTAGGTCATGGACAATTGTAAGAGTTATAGGGTTTCCTTAAAAGGGCATTTATTTGTTTCGTCGTTGGAAAACCGAGAATTTCACAGAGAAGTAATCTCGGTGTACCATTAGTCACCACTGCAAAGGAAACGTGTTGCACAGTTAAATTTTTGTTTGTTCTCTGCTATACAGAGTAATAATATAGTAATGGGAAAAGTTGAACAAGGAGTTGAAATCCCAAACTTGCATAATTAACTTTGAAGAAGATCTCTGAAGTTTTTTTTTAAGTTCCGTTTAGCTTTTATTTTTTATTTGTGTGTGAGTGTTTGTGTGCAAGTACATGGAGCCATGACAGTAATTTTGTTGCCTATATTTGTTGTGTATACAAAAACATACGTGGCGATATCACTCAAAGTCTGTGATTTTTGGGCCGTATACATATGTATACACAAACAATTTTTGGTCTATATTATAGTGTAGATTCGTTGGTTCAAAATAATGACTATAGAAAGCGTATTTGATAGCATGTTTCATTGATTGCATTGCTTTATTGTTTTGATAATATTTTGTTGTGCGACTGGCAGTCAAACTGTCAAAACTGTTGCGTTCAAGCGAAAACGGATGAAAAATCTCAAAATGAAACCGAAAACGGTGTTTATATCATAAAAGACACCTTTGGTTTAAGTTAATATAATGGAAAACAAGGATGGTATAGTTACTGTCCTTTCAAAGAAAGATTGAGCAAGGAGGGTGGAGTCATGGGCCGACCCATTTCAAAGGGGTATGCGGTTGCTGTAGGGGCCACGAGAGTTGGGACTCGTAGCTCCGCCCTGATAGCGTGCAGAAATGGACTAGGTCCAAATAAAGGGGTGTGGGAATTCAAAGCCCGCACCTGCAGCTTCCTAACGCAGAACAGGTATTGCATTAAATTCTCACACACCTTTATTTGGACCTAGTCCATTTTTGCACCCTTTCAGGGCGGAGCTACAAGTCCCAACTCTCGTGGCCCCTACAGTACAGGTGTGCAGGCGATGATGCGCGTCATACCCTGTACACCTGTAAATGTGCACCCTATAACATGGAAGGCATGACTCCACCCTCCTGGCTCAATCTTTCTTTGAAAGGACAGTAAGTCTAAGCAACATGGTCATGTGGTTGCGAGTGCTGCCACCTACAGTGCTATATGCACGATCACAATCACGTGGCCAACTTGCTTAGTCTTGACTCTAATAACAGCCTTGCATGAATCAAACAGGAGTTTTATTTTGGTTTTTAAATGAAAAGATTATCCAGCGCATAACTTTGATAAAATGTTTAGAATAGGAACCATGCATAAACAACATTTGCTAAACAATAACAATTTTACAACTTCAAATCATTATTGACGCAAAGTGACCAAGTACCTATAACTTGGAAAGGAATTGACCTATATTTCACGTAAGCCACTGAAACAATTTTCGAAATGACATCATTATGCGAGAAAACTGGTTTTCTGCCAACCAGATTCCAGCTTTTGCCTCACTTTGGCAACCATATTGGCAGTGGGAGGCGCTTAATGAAAATGGACAATTGTGAATCTCGAAAACTTTTATCATATCAGTAAAGGGGTTGGATACAAGATTTATTTGGCGTTTGTCGTTTATTGATGGTCCCTAATTATAACCAGTTTCCAGAATATAGTACATATTTTTGAAAAGTTAGCGAGTTAATTTTCAGAGGAATTTTATGTTTTACAACGCTTGGTAATTTACTTGAAAAGTGAATCTACACGTGAAGGGGAGTTAATTAGAAACGAGGACGTTATCAGCAGCGGCTCTAGAATAATCTCCGTCCAATATGCGTATAGTAATACTTTAATAATCTGTCAAGTTTCTATACCAATGACCGGCGAAACATTTTCAACATTTGCCTTATAACAGTAATAACACTCGTTAGCGGTCTGTATGCATTCTGGACAATCCTCTATATAAACATATATATAAAGATATTATATAATGTTCGGATGATGGGCACTGGGCTTACCTCTTGCAGGGGGTTTGCAAATTTTGGTTGCCCTTCATTTATACCCTATACCTATAGCTGTATCATCGATTTTTGTTTTGCTATATAGCTCCAAACCTCTGCATGTGTTTCCTTTCCCAGCTTCCTGTATATGCAGTACACTGTGTCTTATATCATGTCCGTTGTGTATGCTATAAGCTTTTAATGTTATATAATATACATAGTCCGAACATGCTCTACTTTCGGATTACGGGAAACACGACAGGGTTAACTGTGCTATCTAATATCAATTGCTATTGAATAACATCTCTATATATAGATTTTGCTTTGTCCCTTTCCTCCTAACTTTGATTAAATTTCCGGTAAAGTAGTATACTGAGAGCGCGTTTGAAGTTGCACTAATGGGTTGGGAGGTGAAAAGGGGGAAGACGAGACCCGTGACCAATGAGGGAGTAGGTACGATGCTGCTGAGCATTCTTGGTCGCTACTAGCCGCACCCAAACGCGTTGTAGCTTTTCCCCTATTGGCCAAAAGTCTCGTCTTCCCACTTTCACCCACTCACATGATGCAACTTTGAACACGGTTTCAGTATGGTATGTTTTGCCGTAAAATTGGATCCTAAGAAATATTTCTTTTTCTCTTCTTCACCCATGCCTATATGAAAATGGTGGAAAATGTGTTTGGTGTCGCTCGGAATGCCAAATATGTGCAATGACGTCAGCAAAAGTGAATCGCTGATTTCGGTCTCATTGTTTGTCGATCATGCATGACATTTATTAGCAATAGTGTACGTTGCTTCTAAATTTCACTGAAAGTAATAATTAATATCAAGGTTGTATACAATCGGCAGAACGACCAAAACGATTAATGTATAGAAAGATGAGCTTCATTCAACTTTGCAAATTGTTATATTATACAGTAGGTATATTATACCCATCGTTTTTGAGACAATATTATCGTTAAAATTGTAACAATATGGCAGTGTGTAAACAATAATCGTGGGTTAACCATAGGAATTATTGGCTTATGGAGCTGTATGTCAAGAATGCTATGAGTAGTACAGCTTCAAAGTTGAAAACCATTTAAAAGATGTTGAGTACAATGCAAATTCAACGCAAATTCAGTAAACTTCGTTTAAATTACCAATATCTTAATCAACAAGTTATGTACATAATAAGTAATATGGAAATATGGTTTCTGGTGTTTAACATAGAACTATGGTTCAATATAAATTCTTACTATGATAGTTATAAGAATTTTAGGAATTATATTATCATATCTCTTATTGTAACACTTTAAATTCCATAAATACATGTAACATTAGGAAGACATGTTCTCTTGCTTCGAGTTTAATTATAAACTTGCCGAGCTTGACATTTACACTAAGTTGGAATTAATTGGAATGATCGTTAATTTATGCAAGTCTAAATTAATATTGACTCTTACTAATCATTTCTGAAGATCGATGAATTAAACTATGTAGTATATGCAAACATGATTAGTAGTACTTTAAACGAAGTTTACTGTATGCTGCAAGTTCCACTCGACGTGTAATATAATACAATGAAAACCGTATTGCAAAATGGCATATGACAATTTCATTATGCATAATGCGCTTAAAACGCTTGGAATTGGAGCAAAGAACAGAAATTGGAGTGGTAAAAGTGACAAAAATAAATTGGGAAAACGGGACAAACAATATCAGTCGAGTCAGTGCCTTGATTCAACAAATTGTTGATTCAACTACAAGTGCTGTCCCATTGTGCCGTTCACCTCCCCCTCAAATATATGTAACAAATACCTACATTTACTACATATTACCCTTTCTATGCATGTTTTAGAGACTATTTTAAGCAGCATTTTCTAAAACTATAACCAACTGAAATACTGCATTTCATTTTTCTTTGAATGTTAGTGCTTTTCTTTCTATGCTGGGCACATGGGTTTGGTTCTTTTCTCCCTCCAGTTTAAGGCGGAATCACACGCGTCGGTGGGTGGTTGGTGACGAATAATGTTTTTCCGAGATTTTGAAACAGGTGTTC
>JAQFZQ010000648.1:0-28746 GCA_034696005.1 Glomeris marginata | reverse complement strand
AAGATTTTCGAATTAACTTTTGAAAACCAAAAACGTATTTTCATTCATAACTCGGAAAGTATTAAAGCGATCGTAATCTAACTTAAACGCGACTTTAAACATGTCAAATACTTGCTGCCATCGCAATTTCATGATTTTTAGAAACGCGGTTTTAACGCTAGATCGACTGGTGCATAATACCCAGTGGTGCTTCCATCCCCGGTCTCCCCTATAGCCTAAAGCAATAATAGATGCAAATTGCTGCAGTGGTATAAATCTGTTACTTCAATCTTATATATTTATTTCCGCTGAGTGGGACATTATAGAGGTTCACCTTAAAACTAGGCCTGCTTCTATACTTAAACAAGGCATTGAACTGTCTATATTTGGACGGTGTTCTTCAGTATACAGAAATCCAAAATTGAGTCACCCTTATGTAAATGGGTAAAATCCATTTTTTAGTTCGAAAAATAGTTTTAAAAACATTTATGACTCCTATTTTAACTTTTGTATTTAGAAGAAGTCTAGTAACAAATGCTGTAAATCTATCCAAAACTTTTATTAAAATATAAAAAGAGCGTACAGTAACATTATAAACAGATACTGACCGAGATGTTTTAATAAAGCTACATTTTCAAAGTTTGGCTGGCAAGTTTTGTGCCCCAAAATCTCTTGGGAAGAGGCGTTCATGACCATATAGGGATAAAAGTAGGATAGGAGGGGATTGCAGTGTTTCGCTGAAACACATTTCGGACAGGGGCCATTTGCCGGGACTGGGGACCGGGAATTTGGTCGTTCACATTCATATATAGTTCATGGGTGCAATTGAGGCGTCGCCAACTCTTGTCTGCCGAGCAGAGAGAGGAAAAAGAGGGGATGCTGTCACCATGGCAACGCTTCTCGTTCCATCCTTTTACCCACATTTGTTATCAATTACAAGTGCGATGAATTGGTCGTATTTTGGGTGGTGTGGGGGAGAGTGTGGGAGGAGGGGGTGGGGGGGGGGGGTTGCGATTGCGATAACGTTTGCCATTTCCCACAATCGATCCATGTCCAAAAGATACTCTGTGCTATGTTCTCATGCTATGTACGCTATGCTATATATGCTGTGCTCTGACTTTTTACTGCTCTAAACGAGGACGCCCTGTCGTCGACTTCCGGTAGCCGACTGCGAGTGGTCCAAAGGACTCCCCTGGGAGGGGTGTGTGTGTATGTGCGCGTGCATCTGTATATATGTACACTACTGGCCCCTACACCCTCTTTCGTTGTCATGACAACCATAAATAAGAGATGCGAGTTGAAAGAGACGTCGTTTGCATCGTTGCGACTGTTGGGTTGGTTGCGTTTTTCCGACCAAATACCCCGTTATGAGCAAAAGCGAGTAAAAGAAGGAATAGAGAAAGAGAGAGAGAGAGGAGGGAAAAAAGGAGAGGAGAAAAGTAGTTGCAGTTTTACGATCTTTTGCGGTGTTTCATCGTTTCGCCGATTGCGATTGGCGGCTTTGAGTTGGTTGACGGGCAGCGCACCTGTCGTCAGATCGTCAAACTAAATAATGTCCCGTCAAGCGTCAAATCGAAGGTGAGGTGCATTGGGGTTGTGTGTGCTCAACGTGGACTCATCATGTAAGTATGTAGTACATGGCGTGTGAAAAAGCAACTGCGAAAAAGACGTAAACCCGATATTTGTTTATCGGAGAAAGTTTGCAAGTCACGTGACTCACGTGCGCCCAGGGCACTATTTTAGGAGGCACGTGGTGTCCGTCTGCGTCTGCGCACTCTCAACACCACCATCCAGTCACCACCCTTAAAAACCGACTTATTCCTTCCCTTACAATAATGTTTCCCAGTACTTTCTGTCACTTTTCTGTTCCTATCTCTCTCTGCCTCTATTTCTCTCTTCTTGCCATGATAGAAATCAATGGAAATCCTGCTTTCCATCTGGGCCGACTTCACTGCATGACAGCAGCAATCAGATTTTGCAATGTTGTATTGGTTGTATATAGGTATATGAAACACCAATGGAAGGAATTGTGTTTTGCTCGTTTATTTGTAAATTGTCTCCCTTTTGTTTTGCCTTTGGTGTTTTGTGAGAAAGCAGCCAAGGAAAGCTTGCATTATCTGAGCACTGAGAGCTATAAGGGCAAGTTTGAACGTTTGCATATTTTAGTATAGTGTTTTGAAAACTATGGTTAGAAATTAACGGAGTTGCCATTCTCATGGGAAAGAGGGAAATGTTAAGGATGTTTGTGAAATGTGAGAGAAAAGTGAGGAAGTGTAAGATAAGTTGGATAAAATTATTGTTATTAGTTATGATCAATTTCGAATATTTTGTGGATTGTGTGGGAATACAGAGAGATGCTCAGTGATGCTCAAAAACAATTGTATAATAGGCCATGTGATATTTATACAGTGTAAATAAATCTCAATTTTGCCTTTATACTGCACTTGAAACGTTTTAATAACTTTTAATATTCACAATACTGTATTTATTTTTAATTCATGATGCATAAAAGTGACATAAGTAGTTCATGCTCCATTTGAATGACAAATCGGTACAGACTATACATTTAAGAAGTATTTCGAGTACTTTTGAAATAAAACTAGTGAAATGCCCAGAATAGGTAAACACTACAAACCCTGAAAAGTATATTGAAGGAAATTATGACTATAATTTATTCCAGTTTGTATTGGTTTTCCAGTGCACATTTCTGATTTATATTTGGGGGAAATTGAAATATGACACCTTCCATAAATTGTATACATATATATGTTATTTTCTTTCTTTTTTTCGTTCCAGACAATGTTAAGAACACTTGAAACTTTTTCTTGGAAAACTTGGAGGGAAATTTATTGTTGCGTGTTGTTACTTTTCACTCGCACCCCAAATAATACGACACCGAAATTAAGGATGCCTTCAGCGTTTAACATACCTTTGGGCTGTTTTATATCCCTTGTCCCTTGAAAGAGAAACTCTCTAAGTTAATCTAAAAGAAGCTCGCAAAACAACGATTACTATAATTACAATCTGCTGCGAGCAAATTAAGCCTAGTTGATGTGGGCTGGGCATTGTCGGCACGATGAACTTTTATTGCACTAAACTTCAATAATTAGTATTTCTCTATAATATTACATGAACATGTATACATGTAAAGAATGTTGTCCATCAGGCTCCTCCCATTGCACTTTAGTCGCGTGCTCGTTGTATAAAATATTTTAGCGCAAGAAGCGAGCCAGATAAATAATACTGTTACCACTTTCCACTAAAATATTCCGCTCGTAAAAGGTTTTGCAACTAGTCGATAAAAGTGTTGAGTATTGTACAAAGATGGTTTGTTTTCCATGTGTAGTGAGGTAAAAGATGCGATCGAAGTTGACACGTGTAACATTTCGCAGGCGTTTATTTTATTTTGCTGCTGTCTCAGTATTCCTTTGCCTATAGCTTCTATTTTACTGTGTTATGCTTTTTTTGGCCGTTTATGTACGTCAATTGTTGGCTGGTATTGGTGCCTATTGGATACAGCAATGGACGTTTAATACACGCACGTGTGTTTGTATATATACGTCAGGTGGAAGTGAGATATCCGTGTGGGAATTTACCGCAATGCTCTAAATTAATTGCAACGTCTTGAGGAAAGAGCTCAGATGGAGGAAGTAAATAAGAAAGAAGATCCAGACGTTGCTCTCTTAAAAGACTATTTTCGGACCGTCTCACCATCTTCCTTCCACTCCATATATCCCTTTTCTGGTTGTAGTACACTCTGTGTATATGTACAGGGAGTTTCCCATGGAATTTCTCACTTACTTTACCCGTTTATTGACATAAAATGTGCAATTTCAGACTTCACTTGGTACAAGGAATTTAAAATTATCAAAAGTAATAGGCAAAAATTAAAATATGAACATTGTGAAATTCGCAGTAGTATGTGAAGTCAGGTAAAAACTTGGTATGGTACAACAGAACAACCAGTATGACTACTCAACTAGGTGTAAACCTATAGTCGGAAAAAGTCACACTGCATGTTGCGTTCTGCATGATGGAGCGTGTCACACTGTGTGTACAAGAAGTATTTTTACTTCATTTCACAAAAAAGTTATTTTTTTGTTTTAGCATATTCCTAAATTTTAAGATAAGTAATTACTATTTGGTATGGAGTTCTAGGAAGTTTTTGAAATAATGTGTAAATAAGAAAATACGATTGAGATTTAATTTATGTATGGGACGGACGTTATAATACAGGGTGAGTCAGAAGTGTGGTTCGTGCCTGTATTGCCGTAAATGAAGCTTGGAGGAATGCAAGCAAACATGACACGTATTCAGACGGTCAGGGGCCATATGACGATGTGCCCATTAGTGACATAGGAACATTCTGTCAAGGTCATTCGAATGCTAACTTTTCTGTTAGAGACGCCAGGGGGCCGATGTCAATTACAGAAATGATAAGTGCCCTTTTGTGAACACTATGCAGCAAACAGAGCGAAATTCGGACAATAAATGCAAGAGTTATGAGGAACAACGTGGCCCCTGGCAAAAGCTTCCTCTGCAACAGGAAGAATGTGAAAATGCTGTGCAGAAAAGCACGTACTTGCACTCCTGTAAGTTTCTCATTAATGTATGGCACACATGAAAAACATGCAAAAACGGACCACAATGATACTGTATTCAATTAAGGTGCTTTCGTCATAAATTGAACACAAAAGCAATGTACAAATTAAATTAAATGTTCAAAGTGCTCGCCGTTGACAACAATGCATGCCCTAGCGCATTTCACAGAATGTTCATTTGTGGTGTTATTTCTGCACACGCCGCTACGCTACAATTCGGTGCTGTAGGTCTTGTATGTCACGTGGTGGTGTCTCATACACTCTGGACTTCAAGTATGGCCATAAGAAAAAATCCAGTGCGGTCAAATCAGATGTACGGGGTGGCCATACTCTTCCTGTTGCAGTGGAAGCTTTTGCCATTGGCCGCACATCATCCGCGTTGTTCCTAATAACTCTTGCATTTATTGTCTGAATTTCACTCTGTTTGCTGCATTGTGTTCACAAAAGGGCACTTATCATTTCTGTAATTGACACCGGCCCCCTAGCGTCTCTATAACAGAAAAGTTAGCATTCCAATGACCTTGACATAATGTTCCAGGGTCACCAATAGGCACATCGTCTTATGGCCCCTGACCGGCTGAATACGTGTAATGTTTGTTTGCATTCCTCCAAGCTTCATTTATGGCAATACAGGCACGAACCACATTTCTGAATCACCCTGTATAAAATGCAGTTAATTTTCTCCAAACAGCAAAAAATAAATTGTGCTAATAATATCAATTTTATAGGAAGAATTACATTTATGATCTTAATATACTAAATGGAAAAGTAAGTTTTAAGCATTTTCCGAAGATGTGAGACTCGCTCGGTGTTACGAGTGTTTCTTGGTTGGGGTTTGGGTGCTCCCAGGTGAAGGTCGGCACCACCTGAATTCGGATGAAATGGAGCGGCTCCAAGTACATCCTGACTATATGGGATGAAAATGAAGAAGAAAAGTAGGAGAAGAGAACTCTTGGGTTTTCTCCTCTCTTTCTCTTACGATATATCAATTTTTGTGAAACGAGCGAACAGCAATCTCGGGACGACGCTCCGAGGTGCAGTTTGCCCCCGAGGGAGCCATTTGCCGAAAAACCGACTAAATATAACCCTGGTGCAAAACTTTAGGGGATGTGATGTGATTCTCAGTGCGCAACTTTGGACAAACGTATATAGTGTAGCGATAGACGTACTATGAAGACAAGAGCTTCTTGAGCCTGCCCATTAGATGACATTTGTCGACTATGATCCCTTTGCCTCAACCTAACTTGATGTGGCTTCGGAGCGACAGATCGATTTCGCTACACGTAGCTTTTTAACCCATTTGTCCGCCTCATTTCCCTCCAAAACCACCCCCTTTTCAACTACTATTACTACGCGTATAGTGTTTGATTTTTTGTATCTTCTTCCCTCCAAAATTTCTTTGAAAACAGTCGACGAAAAATGATGCATGCAGACAGCGCACACAACGCTTCCCTGACGAGGTTCTGACCTTTTCCCCCCTCTTTCTTCACAACCTTCTTCCATATACACAGCAGCAGTTGCCCTGGCTTGAAGCCAGTAGTAGTTGCACCCAGTTCCAGTATAGGGGTATACATACGAAACCAATGGTACAACCATGCAACCGTCCCATGAATTATACATGCAATTTGCGCTGCAGCACCACCACCACCACCACCACCACCACCACCAGAGTTTCTTTGTTTCAGACCAGTTTTGCTTTTTTTCGAGGGGCTTTATTTTGAGGGTATATGGTACTGTATGTGCACCCTGGCGTCATCATCAGCTATATATGTATATGTATGTGTGCAGTATATGGTGTGGTTGTAAGTCCTGTAGTGGTTGTATTGTGGCATGCTTTACTTTATCGATTATCGGTGGTGCCACTGTTATGTCTCGTGGGAAGACCAACAAGACCCAATGCTATGCATGCGTGTCTCTAGTGCGATTCTTATTCTACATGTTGTTGTCACTGATGGCAGTCACGGGGGTAATCGTTGCAGGAATCGTAACGAGGGCTCCTCCACAAGCAGAAGACACCATTCGGAGGGTTTGTGTCTCGCAGGCTGCGAAGGAGGATGGCACATACCGTGGTTGTCGGCATCTTCCTCATGCTGTACCTTTCTCTGCCCACTGCCACAGGTAAGCTGACATAGTAATTCCATCGAAAAGCGTGTTGGCTTTGTAATAAAGTAGCATTGCAAGTGTATCATGAACACTTTAATAGTGGTATAGACATATTGCACTTATAGTTGTGCAGAAAGAATGGTGGTACTTTGTGTGTATTATATGGTTCCTTAGCAGATATCTCCTGAGAAGCCTGGTGATGACCATGAGTCATTCGATAGAAACATTTGGCTTTCAATAAAATACGAACCAAAGTCAATACATAAATGGTGCATTATATTTATTTACTCGATATGTAGGACATGTATTATTTGCAATCCTCAATATAGCATGTAAGCCAATGCTAAGGGTATTGAATTAGGAATTATTCAACATTATAGGCGTTATCCGAACTTTTCAAAATTTTGCATGTTTATTTGATCAAGTATAATATGGGAAAAGTGACAGGTAAATTATTCTAATATATGCATAATAATGCGTTAATGAAATAAATATTGTATACAAAGAAAACAAACATGTTGCATTTATTGATTTAACATCGTATCTTACAAATTATATAAGATGGATCTGTCTATCATTTAAATAATTTATTTACGAGTTAAAGTTGGCCTAGCTTTCAAAATAACCACCATGATGCAAACATATCGTATACTGAGATAATATTGGAAGAGGATTGAAAATTAAGCATGACAGCTAGTCAAAATGTAACATGCCTAATGTTAAGAAATATATATAGCGAATGTGTTTTTGAGGTTTAATTTAATAATGAAAGTGCACGAAGCACCTCGATATCACAATCGATTTGATTTTTATCAGTTCATGTAATTGTATGACCAATGAAAAGCAAGGAGTTCTGCTCTATGGAAATGCATTTGTCTGATGACTCATTTTCGACCAAAAAGTTTGAATGTTTTAGGAATGATTTAGTTGTTAGACATGACAGGGATGGGGACAACAAGATTTTGTCTGCATGGGAGCTGTCCTTTGTGCGAATATTGTTATACTGTGTATTGTCACATTCTTTTTGGAGGGTTGGCACATGAAAGAAGGGAAAGGGGAGTGGATTCTATATAGCCTACCACCTGAGATATATCTATTTGGCAATTCCTGCTTTTTGTCACTTTTTAATTGGCACATTCACTGAAACTTTTTGAATATTACTTCTTTGTGCTTTCTTTTAATTTCTATATGTATAAAGCCTGTTGCTACAGAATGGAGAGAAAGTAGCGTGACCGATTTAGACCTGGGGAGGCAATTTAGGAAATTGGTTTTGTCAGCTTTTTCCCCCATTTCTTTCGCCGCTTTTTAATACTACCAAAGAGGAACCCCCCTTGAAGTTTCTCCATGTAGTTTTGTTTGCTCCTCTTTGAGTAGTTTGAAAACTTTTTAACACGAAGAGAGCTGCTACACAACTCATTCCTGTTCGTAACAGAGATGCTACTCTTGAGATCAATTCAGTTGGTTTTCCAAATTAAAGGATACTTTAGAGTATTCACTTTAAATTTGTAAAAATCTTGTTCGGTTTCTTGGAACAAAACGTGGAAGATTTTGCCTTCTGAGCGTGTAATTGCACTGCCTGAAACCATTTGATAACCTCAGGATGATTTTGGAGAAAGCCACACAAAATACTTGATGATAATAATCTATACTACTAAGATTGAACTAAAAAGGTTTCCTAAAATTCCATTTTGTTATACCCGGATGTTGTCATGTCAAAATATTCACCGAAAATATTATCGATTTAGTTCTTCATGAAACTGGTGTGTATAGTGCCTAACTAAGACAGATATGTATGTCCCACATTTAAAAAGTTTCTCTAAAAAATATGCCAATTTTCGCATGTACATTTATTTATTTTATATTGTGACGTTCTGTATTGGAAATTATATTGAGGCCCCTTCATGGTTGCTAATCAATAATTTGTAGGCAAATGTGATACATATTAAATAATATGTGAGGACATTTACATATTTATGTTACTTAGCAAGTTTCTGTATATGGTATAGGTACAGTATATAATTTCACCAAAATTGTTAGGAAAATTTCTATCCAATGAAAATAAGATACTATCTCATTCCAGCATATAACAGGACGTTGAATTATTTGTTTTGGTTTAATTATAGTTTATAATTGATTACATAACAAATGGGGACACAACAAAGTATTTTGAAAGACTAAAAAGGCACCACAATTGCAAATAACTTTTTCCAGTTAGTTTTTTGTGTGTGCCAGGCTTTGAATATTTTTAGCTATGTTTCTTCACAAGTGCACAAGTGTGACGTCTGATCTGGTGGTGTTAGTTTTTGGCCCTTGACATCTGATCGCTCCAGGACAATAGAAATAGTTCCTATAATATACTATTTGACAAAATTAAATTGGAAAATACACTCTAAATATTCAGAAATGCTGGAATTGTTAATATTGCTGTCTGCATTTTGTCAGTTATACTTTATTTAATACTGGATTTTGAATTTATATCTTGAGAGTCGTTAAAGATGCACCACTACAATTTGAAAGTAGTAAAGCAACAGCTGTTTAATAGGAAAAATACATGTTTCCTAATATTTTTTGTCTGAAATTACGAGCCTTGCAGGGTAAAAAATGAGTTTGTGTGTTTGTCTGTTTGAAACACATAGGCGAGCAAAAGTTCAGCGTGCAGCCTGTGGACGTGACAAAAATTGCTGGTACATCGGTGTTGCTTCCGTGTGTTGTGCAGAACAAAGTAGGACCTCTGCAATGGACCAGAGATGGTTTCGGTCTGGGTGCAGAGCGAGAACTGAGAGGTTTTCCACGGTACTCTATGGTGGGCGATGACTCTAGCGGTAAGAGACCTCTAATATGATAACACTTTGTTAGCACATTGTGCAAACAACAAATGAAATTCACGGGTTTGTTTTTGTTTCTGTTTTCTCTTGTCATCAGGTAACTTTTCTTTGCTGATCTTGAACGTACGTCTTGAGGACGATGCTACTTTCCAGTGCCAGGTGGGAGCTGCTGATGGAGTGCCAGGAACCAGGTCCACTAACGCCAAATTAACCGTCCAAGGTGAGCACGGAATGGGCCGTTTTTTCTTTGTTTTTTTATTTATTTCTTTGGTTTTTTGTTCTGTTGTTGCGTTGGAGCAATTGCAATTCGTACTACACTTGGTAACGCCTGCGATTGCTCCGTCATCTGCGAAAGTGAGACAAAAACCTCACAAGGAGCAGGCTTGAAATTGTTCTCGTCGTCCGAGACGATCTTCAAGAAAAGAAAGAAAATAAGCAATGGTTTGAGGGGGAAATTTGAGGTGGTACTAGAAATAAAAAAAGCAGATCTACCTTTGCCTATATCGTCACCGCTTTGGTGCAACTCTGGTCATGGGCATCGTTGCGTTCCTGTCCAAACCGTTCACAATTACACTTTTATACACAATTCAATGCATGGATCAGGTTTTGTGAATTTTTTTTCCCTCTCTTTACCGATTGTTGCAAGAGAAGGGGATATATTTCAAGGTGGCTACTGTGCCGTTTTTATAATAAAAGACGACGCGAAACAAGAGGGAAAAAGTCCTTTTGCAGACACCGAACCAAGGCGAAACACATTGTTTCCTATTGGAGATTTTATTCTGTTGTAGCTACTAGCTAGTTCCTGAAGCACTGTGTAACAATATGTTCATTGTGATTGCGAGATTAAACTGTAGGCAGCCAGCTTGCAGGAGAAACAATTGTGATGTAACAGAAAAAATATCTACTGTTGTATTTATACCTAGCTACCATGCAGTTTGAAAGAAAAACTATGGAAACATGCAATTTAAGGGAACTGAAGTTGATTTGTGTTCAAATGAGAAAAAATAAATATAAGATAGTCAAATTGAATTCCCTTTTACAAAAATATATGGACATATGGATTATTTATTAAATAAATATATGTCATTGTACGTGAAAGTTCCATTTTGCTTCCAGCTGAGTAAGCACAATTAAGATTGATTAAAGTCAAATTTACTTTTATTTGATTTATTGTTCGTAATTAATAATATACAGTTGTAAGTGGAACATCTAATATTTTGTTTTCATGAAATTTATCAATAATTAATAGTTTATTGATAGCCACATGACAATAGGAATATATTGACAAATCATATGAACAATTTCATTATTTCTGCATGATAAACATGATAAATAAATGGACTATACAGTGCATCTCCAGAGAAATCTTTTTACCTAATTTCCATCATTTTTATATGAAGTAAGAAAATAATGGGATTTTATACTTGCTTTTGTAGACGTTGTCCATGCAAGTTTTATTCAATTATGCAAACCTTTAGAAATCTAGTTATAGTAAGTAAGCTGAAACGTTTAAAAGTGTTTCGCAGTGAAGTTGCCGCAAATGCAATTTACTTTGGATTTCTGTGCGGGAAGACATTTTGTTTACGTACTGTATTTTCCACTTCATTATTTATATGCATTTTGGAGACACCATGTCGTACATTCGGGTCAATACAGCAGAAAATTGTAACTTGGTCTCGTGAAAAGCAATCGAAGAATCGATCTGTACCGAACTTTACCGGCTATGTTGACATATTATCGAGTACAGTCCTCTGTAACACACGTTTGCAAGGTGCGAGCAACAATTTAGTATCATTATTCGGTCTGTAATTCGCTAACAGGTGTTTGCAGCCACTGCAACAGTACTGTGTGTCAAAACTTCGCAATTGCCCAGATCAAAAATTAAACTTTATTTCTAAATATACTTTTGAGTTGATTAAACTTTTCACTTTGCTAGATTAATCATTATAAGCATGGAAAGCCTGGAAGAATAATAAAAATATTTAGAATTCATTTGAAAAGTCGGTATTTGGAAATTATAAAAATAATTGGATAAAAGTCAGAAAAGTGGAAAGTAAAATATTTTTTGGAAAAATCGTGGAAAGGATGAATAATAACATTAATCTGTAATCATATAGTCATGAATAAGTAATTTCAAAAGTACTTTGTTGTAATATATACCGACTGTAAAAGTAAGGAAATTGTACCAATAAAATAAAAGTGCAGAAATCAGGGAAATTCAGTATGTAAATGAAATCCTCTGAGTTCTATTAAATATGATTTTTATAGTAATAATATGGTACACATACTAACTGTATAACCAGTCATTATATATATATTATTTAAGAAATTCTGTCTGGAAAATTGAAGGGGAAAGTCGCTGACAACCGGTCCTAAAACTTTAATGACAACTTTTCACCACAAACTGATTTCCATACAAAATTAAACCCAGCTCTGCTATGTCCCATATAATAGACATTCTTTCTGGGAGTTTCTCCTTCACATCATACCCAAGTCACTACTAATATGACATCATTATTTCATTCCCCCTCCTTGCCCTGCATGTCTGCTCATATGAAGTCATTAAAAACAACAGGTTATGCTTTTTAATCAAAATGATGATGGTGGATTGTTGAGCTTTTTTTCTTCTTCTATTCTTTCAGTTCCTCCGGAGTCACCGGTCATCGTTCAGGGGACTTCTTTGAAGACAACTGCGGGAATGCAGTTGAGCCTGGAGTGTGAGGCTAGGGCAGGAAAGCCTGCGGCAGAGGTAAGACCATCATCATGTTGAACATGTACATGTCCGAGTCTCCTGGTCTTTGCTTGCCTTAGGCCAGCAAAAAGCCACTTTAATTAGAGTTGTAAAGTGTAACCGTGGATGGTGTGTACCAACAAAAAATGTCTGGACATACCTGCGCCCCTGGAGCCCCTGAACCCCTGGACCCCGCCCAGACTTGTTCCGTGGGAACTGGTTGCTGACACGCTCGTTATACAACACTTATCACGCGAATCCAGAGCAATGTAGCCTCAATGCACTCTGTTGCATCTGCAATTTCTTACCTGCAAAAAACTCCTATAAGTATTGAGCCAAGGAAGAGCCGCAATGAAAAAATGTAACCTCTAGTGCAAATTTAGCCATTAAAGTGTTTTTATGGTATAGGCAACATGAGTTGAGGTGCATTTACTGTGTTGTGAGCTGAAGGGGTTTAAATTATATTGAACAATCGCAGGTGATCAAACCTGATTAGCAGTGAAAAAACTTTACAGGGGAGTGGTATATGCATGTAGCAAGTGAATGTTCAATGTATATTTTAGTTTCATTGGAAGGGATTGTGATAGCTAGGCAGTCACTCGCCTGCCGCATACGCCTCAAGGCCAGCACTTTTAATGTGTTTATTTATTGTGTTGAAAAAGCAGTATTAAAAGCAAAAGTGCCCCATACAAGGGTTGCTGATTTATGAGCGCTGAAAACGCATCCCCTCTACTTCACATTGATTTCTGTGGGAAAAATTAGAGAAGAATAATGCAGTTTCACATAAAACCCGAGTGAACCGATAATATGGATTTGGTCCTGCATGAAAAGGCAATATTACCACACAAAAAATTATACAGTAATTAGAACTGTAAATTCTATACAAGCTGCAAACACTAAAATATTGAAATTATTGTATTTTATGTATTTTCTAACATTTTATTGATTAATTTATATATACATTTTAATGTTGTGCATGCTATTAAATGTTAATATTATTTTATAGGTATTCGAGGTGTGGGCAAATTTAAACCATAAATGTAGTAAATTTATTGGAAATACAGTTGTCTCAGGACAAGTATGGATTCCACATCCCTCCCATTTTCAAGGATCACTTTTGCTTTATCATGTTTAATTCGGTGTATAGAAAGTTAGATGTGCTTTTTTCCCATTTTTTAAAATAAATAATTCCTACGTGGCCCATGAAGTTTCCATGTGATGACACCTTGAAAGTGTTTCAAAAGATTTTTCAAACTCATGTGCTTCTCCACAGCCATTATGACTATGCATTTCTGCATTTTTTAGTAAGAAAAATGTCGCTGCTCTCCATATGCTCAATTTGCGTACATTTTCATTGTTTTTACTAAGAAATGCGCTCAATGGTAGAGGCAACACTTGGAATAGTTGCATTTAAATGTTTGAAGTAAATAGAGATTAGTTTCCGTTGCTGGTGTGAAGTTGCAAGACAACAAAGAAGTTTGTACATTTTATGTGAAGGCGTTGAGAGAAAAGAAGTTGTAGGCCTATTTATAACGCAGATGGCAAGCCTCCTTTTGGGTCGCTGGTGTTTGATTCCCCCATTCCAGTGAGATGCATTTTTTCCCTTCGCTTTCGTTAATTGAAAGGTGCATTACTCTGATTAAATCAGAAATGGGTTATTTGTACTGAATGAAACCATACACAAACCAAAGGATTGGTATAGAAAAGCAAGAAATTGCACTTGCATAATATCTCTAGCTCCAACGATCCTTTAATTAAAATATTCTGGCTATTGTTCTATTTACTTAAACAATAACTTATCCCATGCTGCACTTATTAAAGTTTATATATGACGTATATAAATGAATATAAATTCGTGTGGGCAATAGAATTCCCTTCAGCAATGTTCTTGTAAGATTTAAAAGATGTATTTATTTAAACATGAATACTGGTTTCAAACGATTGTTGATTTTCAGATAGATATATTTAGGAGGGAAGAAAGGAGAATTGGAAAGAAAAGTCGTCAAAGAGTGCAGCAAATAAAAGAGTTAATCAATGTGTATTCAAGCTGAATTCATGCGGCCATTTTGAAAATGTATTGTACTGAGAACTCTGCATACTTGGAATGCTTCCATGAGATATTTCTGCGAATTGCGCTTTTTACATTCAGTCATAATACAGTATCTTTCTCCGTAACCATCGAGTATGTGACCCATGTCTGTGTAATTGTTTTAGCATGCAGTGACCTATAAAATACACTTATTATAGGGCCTATGTTAGGTTTCAGCTAGTAAAGTAAATGGAAGACATGTATTTATACCAAGTGAATTCTGAAGGTTTTTGAATACTTGTTAGGAAACTAAGGGCGTCAATTCCTTGAAACTTCTCTGAAAATTCATACGGAAATTGGATCAATATGCAAATATTATTCATTCAGTGACGTTATTAATTTACAAGTGTATGCATGGATGTATGGCAAACTCTCACCTTGGAAAATATATGAGTTGGAAAGGAAAAGGACACAAAAATCAAAGAAGTTCAATTTTCACAAGACCTCTCTTCAATGCTTTGCACAATATTTATAACTGTATGGAATGATCCATTAGAATATGATATTACCTCAAGAAAAAGGAGATTAATTGCCTATGTCACATGCACCAATTGCATATTTTATGAACCTGTCTAACGCACAGTGTTATTTTCCGAATGCGTAATGATGTACAAAATTGGACATGTTGTCTGTCCTTGTGCTGCATGACCATGTGCATTTCTAAAACGTACATTGAAAAACTGCACAACTTTTTGAGCAAACAATGCAATAAGTTTTTAACCGAAATCGTTGAAACCTTTCCAGACTGTGTATGGTCGATAGTTACAAACTATAGTAATTTCAGGAGTAGGGAGTACATTTGTTACATTGTTACACGTGTTGGCAAAGTCCTGTTCTCTTTGCTGCAATTCTTTACTGGTCGTTCGCTATGATTACTTTTATATTCTCGATTTCCAGCAAAATATGGCTTAAATGCCCGCCATTACTCCAGTCAGAGTGACAACCGCCATCACTTAATAGATGGTCCTGTTATTTTCATTTTTAACTTTAATTTCTGCTTGATTGCAACACAATGATCCCTGTTGTAGATGGACAATTTCCAAAGTCATTTTGTGATGGCCTGTTACAAGTAGGCCACATCCTGACTGGCGTAATGGCTGGCAAAAGGTACACAGTGGAGTTTTAGATAGTGATGAGAGTTTGCAGTGCATGTGCTTATGCAGTGTTTGGAGTCATGGAGAAGTTGGAAATGGCAAAGGCCATAGGAGATATGTGTGTGTGGGTTCTTATTTGTTTATGGTTGTTGCAGCTGGAATGGGTGAACGGTAACGGAGTGACTTTCACATCCGGGGTTACGGTCACAACCGAGGTGTTGAGCGACACAAAGAGGGTTAACACGAAAGCCACATTGGAGCTGAAACCCACGAAAGACCATCATGGCAAGACATTGACTTGCAGGGCCAAGCACCCTGCCTTGCCTCAACCGGCGGTTGCCAAACTGCACATGGAAGTGAAATGTGAGAAACAGCATATGCATTTCCTTTTCAATTAACTTGCTTAACTTGCTAAGCTAAAAATGTGCTGTTCAATATTCGTTGTCCAGATGCTCCAGAAGTGACATTAGACGTCACTCCCACAAAGCCGTCAGTGATCTCGGAGATGGACACGGTGACTTTCACATGTGATGCTCATGGAAATCCAAATGATCTCTTGTACCAGTGGTACAGGTGAGTCGTCGAGTAATAACTGTTGTCATTGCGTGATACTATGCTGCTAATTGCCCCCTAATGTGACTTGTTTTTTGTGTGTATGTTTGGTTGTGTGCACAAATCCAGAAGCTTTTCTTTTTTTAATTATATATATGTAATGCATGGTGGTCACACGGGAAAGCTATAATGGACAAATGGAATTTTATACATATGCCCCTGTTGTTTGAATTTGACAGAAATTCCGAAGTGATACCCGGAAATCATACTACTACACTGACCATCCCATCCATAAGTAGGGATTTCCATGGAAATGCCATCAGCTGCGAGGTTCGCAATTCTGTGGGAACCATCAAAGCCACAAGCACGTTGGATATTCGCTGTGAGTATTGCATGAATTATATGCGCATTAATTCATGAGACAGTTCAGTGAAGCAGAAATGCGTGAAGACATTGCAAATTGATGAATTGATCCTTTCAAAGCGTTTGTTCCGTGTGCAAGAAAGTCCAGTTATGCTGTTTATGCGCTTGCAAATGAACAATATGTTATGACAGAAGATTGACTATTTGTTGAATGCACAACTACAATTGGTTGTTTACTGGATTTTCAAATGTATATACAATGTCAGACATTATGCTGAAATTTACTGAAGTTCTCCAACAAGTATGGGAATCAGTTTTACATCAGGGAATATAAAATTAACGATTGTAATTAGTTTGAAATGAATTAGCAATAAATTTATTTTTCAAAGTAGTTTAATTCACAGACATGCTAATTATAATTATCATACAAAAAGCAAGAATTTTGAATTTTAATCATGAAAATAATCGTACTATTTGTCTTGTAAGTTGTAGACTTTAACGGGTTTTCTGCAGTAGTTTGTAAATCTGAAAATTGGTAGTTCTCGGCTCAAAATTTGCTTAAAACAATATGGGGACATTGTTTGTCTTTTATTCACGGATAACTCAATTAGGATGATCGTTGATGGGTTAATGTACTATTACACAACAGCGAATAATCGTTTCAAATGTGAAGAGATTTATGACAAAAAGGCAGTCAATTTATGCACACAAAAAACGCCAGCAATTAACGTAATGACTTTCTGGGAACTTGAGCTATGCAGAAAAATGTGTTTTATGGATGACTGATTGTAGTTGGCCCCCAGGGCAATGGTCAAATGTTATGCTGGATTTGAGACAAAATCAATAGACATGTAGACAATCTGGTTTGAGACGATGTTATTAGGTATCCAACCCCATGTAATGATTGCAATTGATCCTGTATCAAGCTATTTTACAATTTTGTTCTTTATTTGTGATCGACGGCTGAACAGTGAAAGCATTCAACTAAACATCAACATGCTAATTATGGTAATAGTGTGCATGAATGACCTTTAGTAAAATCAGAAAATGCAAACTGTTTTGCAAAATGAGCTGTTGAGCATGTAGTATATGCAACAATTACGAATAAATATGTAAATTTTATGGGGAAATTTGTAAAAAATGTGTCAACTCTGTTATGTTTTGTTATCCTCAAAAAAAAAATCTTATACTACAGCAAAAATAACCAAAAAAATGATTATCAAGATATTTATGTGCAAAAGCATGTTCCCCATCTGCTATAACAAACAATACAGATTGAAATATCTGAAACTCTGAAATTTCAGACAAATGCACGTATGTTTTATTGGGGGAAAAAATGATCTGTGTAGGAACAAACAGTACATTAGCAAAATTTGAAAACGACTTTAAAAAAAATGCTCGAAATGTATGTCCCAAGTGGTGTGTATGTTCTATGCAAACGTGTGAGTTCATGCGAAATTGGATAATTTCACTCCAGATCTTAGAAAATCATGCACTCGTACTTCACCTGTTTTTTTCTTTGGTGAATGTATACTGTCAGAAGCCTGACATTTTAATACATTACTGCTTCAGAGTTTGAATGACGAAGCAACAACAAAGTGGAATTCGCTTCATCCCATATAAAGTTGTATAATGCTTTGGTTATTTATTTCAGTATAGTAAAGAGATTTGTTATTTTTGAATAGTTTTTGGGGTGTCAGCACATGGTACTAAGATTTAAACAATGATGAATTGCATATATCTCAGGGAAAACTGTAAAAAAAGACAGAACTTTTATGTAATTCCAATTTAAATGGAATTCAAAATCAGTGGTAGCGGTAGGTTTTAAATTCATCATAGAGAATTCCTAAATGGATATTAACCAGGTGTGACATTTAATAGATCAATAAGTTTCAATTAATGCAGTGCCTCATTATCACAGTCCCAATAAATCATGTTTAATGACTCGTGCATAATTCCCATTGTAGTCGACAAATGATGCCAATAATTCCAAACAGTAGCTGTTGAAGCTCTTCTCATGAATATAAGTTTTCACAATAAAATTATTAACAGTATCATTTGATTATTACAGTTGGACCCAAGTTTGTTACGGATCCTGCCCCTGTTTCAGTCGATATTGGCTCTGACGTCACCCTCAAGTGTGATGTCCGTGGCAACCCTACTCCAGATATCTCTTGGACATTCGAACACTGTACCAACATCATGGGCACTGGGCCATCTTTATCACTTGCCGGGATCAAAGCGGACAAAGCTGGCCGCTACCATTGCCGGGTTGCTGTAGCTGGCTTTCCAGAGGTTCACGGCGATTACTTAGTGTTGCTCAAGGACCGACCTGCTGTCCGCAGTGACCCTGTGCAATTTGGGCTAGAAGGTGGAGCCCTTAACATCGAGTGCAATATTCGCTCTGTGCCACCACCAACCAAAGTCGCATGGTCTCATGCTGGAAAGGTAGATTTTTCATGTTTTCCAAGCCTTTTTGAGTGTTTTTACCACATTGTTACCTGTTTGAATCCTTCCTTCGTGCCGAAGCAATGTGAACTAACAGTGTGATCTGTGTTAGGATATCGATCCTTCCTTGAATACTCGTTATTCGGTGCAAGTGGAGCCTCTGGTCGATGGGGTCCGGCACGTACTCGTCGTGCAGGACAGTACGGCCTCAGACTTTGGAGGATACAACTGCACCGCGTGGAATGATTTTGGTGGAGATTCCATGATGATTGTTCTGCGTAAACAAGGCAAGTGTTATAATGTAATGGAGAATGAGAATTAAGTTACACTATTTATTGATTTTTTGTTTATTACACCTGTTTCTTCACAGCTATGGCACCGGTACTCATCATACTAGCTGGTGTCATCGGTGGCATTGCGGTCTTCGTAGCTGTAACTGTTGTCATTGTACTAGCTGTGAGAAGACATCGTCGTTCAACAGGAGGTAGCAGATGTTCCTTTCTAACTGTGTAATTCCAGCTATAGTACAAATGTAGCATATTAATCCGAAATTTGTGTGTTACAGATGATGGCGAGCCTGAAAAGCAGTCCAGGACATCAGAGCCTTCGTCCAACGACTCTGATATGAAAGTAGAAGTGCGAACCTCCTCGTCGATGTCAAACAACGATGGGGAACCGTGGGACGAGGCTAGCGTAGACACGGCACGCCGCGATAGCCACGACACGTACCGATACTCGTCCGATTACGTGGAACCCAGTTTTCCTCCTAAGGTATTTATTGATTTTACCACCAACTCGTACAATCAATTTGGGACTATTGATTCCAAGCTACGAAATGAGCGTAGTGGACATTTTTAAACAAGTTTTGTGAATAATATTGATTGATAGGAATCTCATAATAACAACGGGTATGTGCCTTTCGTGGACTATCAGCGCGACTACAACCCTCCTCCGCTGACCAACACTGACCCTCGTAACTCCATGTACGGAGTAATACAAGGGCAGCAAGGGCACGTCGGAGGTAGTAGTGGTATGGTTGGGGCTTCTCGTCACGTCGACCCAAGGTACCAGGCAGCGTACGCCAACCCGTACTTGAGGACGAGCCACTCTCACCTGCCACCTCCAACGTCTTACGGAACCGTCCCAATCCCTTCGAGGAACCCTGCAGGTGGTAATACTCGGTACATAACGTCCCCGGAGCCACATGTGAAACCCGGAACCTTGGCCACGCCTGTCTGAGGAAGAACATTTTGGTTTGTCGAACCGAAAACCCGTCTCGAAAAAGTGGATGGTCAGCAGGCTAGTCGTATAGTCGTTTGTACGTCAAACGTCTGAAAGAAAGAGCGAGGCAGAGAAACATTCACACACATTGTGTCCTTGTGGGGTGCGTATTACAGGTACTTATTTGTGGGAAAAGGACCGTCCGTTTTTGGAGCGAGGTTTGCAACGTTGCAACGAGAGGAGAGTGAAGAGAAGAAGAACAACTCTTGCCGTCTTGTATTTAAGAATTCTATCAAGCTGTTCCTTCTTATCTTGAGCCATGTGGTCAATTATTTACGCACCTTGTTGTGCGTATATGCTGTAAATACACCGTGTGTACAGTTTTTACCGTGCAGTTACATCTGTAGGCTTCTACAATAAAAAGTATGTGATAGACTGTGAGTATGTGCCATTGCTTCAATAACAAAAAATGCGCAGATTTTTATCTTTTATTTGTAAGTGCAGCACTTCTGAAGATGCGAGTCGTCCTCTGCAAGATGCTGTATTGTATGTACAGCATAATCCATTTGGGAAATAGTATACAATAGTAACTAATTTATCAGTCTCTCCACGAGTCTAAACTTCACGTAGCAAATAAACTTTTGTTTGTTCTACAGATGAAATCATATCGAGGCTTTACTAGAGTATTGTAAAGTACGAGAATAATTTGTATCCTATATATATACTAAGTTTATTTCTGATTGCTAGTTACAATTAAATTATTTTCTTTGCTACATATTTAAAATTGCTATACAATTTCACAAATACGTACCACCACTAATCCACTCTTATTACTATTACATTAAATTCTCGCAAAATAATTCGGCATGAACAGATGTAACATACATATAGAATATTAGTGCAGTCCCCTAGTCAGGACATAAATTCATAAACGGCACAACTACATTTTTAAATTATGTGAACACTGTTGTGAAACCTTTATTTGCATGCTTCCACTAATGGTGCAGGTTGTTACGTAACACCAATGGTGACACGTTATTAGTGACTGTTTTCCTTAATTCACTGTGCATTTAAAGGTGATCTGACAGGGCAGCAATTAGTGGACTATGACCAACCCTGCCATTGGGTAGTAAATTAGTCATTTTGCCAATTATTCTGCCCATGATTGGCCAGAATGGTCAGTGTCAAAGCAAGGAGTTTTCAAAGTCCACTTTACTGCCCTGTCAGATCACCTTTTTAAGATGATGACAGCATGGGACTATTTCATACGTTGAATTGGGCATTTTGTTTTCCACAACTTGCGGCAAACGACACAGTGTTCAATGATGAGACAGATAAGGGCTGCTCCAAGACCCAAAGACAACGTTACTATGGCTCCCAGAAGGTCTTGCAACCGCAGAGGTCTTGTGTTGTCAGCTGATTTCAAATGCGTCTCTGAACATCGTTCAATATCACGTTGATATTTGGATATCCAGTGAGCGATCAGTCCTTTTTCCCTCAGTTGCCTCAAGCTATAAATGGTAATAGTCATTAGTCATACAATTTTATGTAATTATATGTGATCAGAGTGGTTTGACTGATTCAGGTCTTACATGTTGTTGAATGAGCCCATGAGTGGACTGTTTGTGCCTAGTGCAAGTGAATACTGATGCTTTAAGAAGTCCTGGCGGGATTCGTAAAATGGGCAACAGCTGCAATTACTCAGTCTTCTGTATATGAGCTCGCGGAAGTTGACTCTTTCGCCAATGAATGCATATTGACCAGTGGACAGCTTGTCTAAGGAGCTGTTAAGGCTGGTTACGACATCACCGGTACTATTCCATATTTTAGACAGCTTAATATTTGCTTTTGATGTCCCATTCTGGAATTATATGTATGTAACATGAATAACATTAACATTAGGAATGGTGGTTTTTCCTTGCCATATAACTATTGATTTCATTCAACACAACCTAAGCTATGCAACAATAAGCCACTTCTGGTTAGGAAATTAGGAAATGTAATAATGTCCAATAAATTACACCATGTAGGACACCTACTTCAATGTACATGCGAGTTGAAGACTGAGAGAAGATTGTAGGAATGACACTATCATCGTTGGCCAGCTGCTCCAAAGTTTCCAAAGGTGCTTCCATACCAGGAAAAGACATGATGGCCAACATGAGACCACTATAAGTGCCCATAAAGACAACTAAAAAGAAGAGCCAGAAAGAAGCGAGAACCCGCGAAGCATTCTTTTCTGGATTCAGATCTCCTAAAATATAGATACGTAATTGCTGTTAATTTACATACATAATTACTATTGCTATGTATCATCTGAACATTAATGTCTTGTTTCACCTTGTTGCAGAACATTGGCTACCACCAGCCACGAAAGTGCTACAAAGTCAGCGCGCGGGTAGTTCTCGATGAGCGCTAAAGTTGGTCCCATTATAATGATGGTTGCCAATAGCATGGCCCATACCTAATGTCATATATTAAAATGCTTCTATATAAAGACTTAGATAAAATATACCACAATATACGTTACTAATGTGGTTGTTCACCTGCCACGGGAAGATGTGCACGAACATAAATACATTGTTACGGGGACCGGGGGCAGGGGATAAGATGCCGGACATGTCTTCCATGAATGGGTTGGTGAAGCCGACTACTTCTGCTCTTTCAGAAGTAATAGTAATTCCACCTAGACCAATATCGACGCTCTTGCAAAAGTAATAATTCATTACACTAATGAATAGTATACAAAATGCATAGAAAACACATGCAATTAATGTACAGTGTACCTACTTTATTAGCAATTCTGCCAATGATTCCAGTCCAAATTCCATCCTTTACGATGCCTGTGGTTTTTTCCTTGTCTATTGTGTAGCTATATATGTATTAATAAGTATAATATATGATCACATGAAACGTGCATTTATAATCAAAGTAATTCGGTTATACGTATACCTACCTGAAGTTCATGCTCGACTGGAATGTATTTAACATCTCTAGGCAGATTCCCTCTTTTGCAATAGTAGTATTGGTATAGAACGTAAAGAATGGTGGGAACTGAAAAACAATGCTGTTTTTATACAACAGTAGCTATCTATAATCGTAGTAGGAGGTCTCATTGAAGACAATCTTAAACCATATTTTTTATAATCCTGTAGGTCATTCATATATTTTAATAGTAATTTAATTGTTGCAATGTTGTATACTGACTTCACTAGCTGCTGCTGTTACTGTGACGTTTTCCATGTTCAGGATACGATACTTTCCATCACTTTCTCCAGCCAGGAATATACTTTCTTTGTCATGTATGTCAATAATGGAGTTGTAATGGAACACTGCCTTTGATTTGGCTGAGTTTCCCAACAAGGACATAACTCTGATTGACTTCTCTGCAGTGCTGCATCCCTATAATGCAAGGTCTATATACATTTATAGATGTGATATACTTTTAGTTTATTTATCAGAGATTGGAATGTGATTTGACCATTGTCTGTGTGATGTTATTTTCGAAAGGAATTGCAATAGGAACACCAGTTGTTCCTAGTTTCCGTGATATCATCAATGGAAGAACATCTTCCAACAAGAAGAGCCACAAGGTCCATGGACGGATGAGGTTTCCATTTTCAGCCTTGTCAACAATACAGCATATATAGTAACTATGATTACATTCTCCACCTATATAGTTAATACTTTTATGTTTCTTATTTAACGAAATATTATAATTGTACCGCGTCCAAAATGGTTCCGACTTTAATGATGTTTTGACAGAGACATATGAAGGAGCAGTAAATGAAACATCGACCCTTTACTGTTGACAAAAATCTTCCAATTTCTGTCACATTATTGTCGCAACCCAACAGCAGAACCCTTGCATCACTACCATGGGCATGTACTAGGAAGTCCCACGTAAGCTCTGCAAAATGCCACTTTGTGTGATTTCTCACCATAATTACTAAATAATGGATAAAATCAAGAGTGTATGATAAAATATAGACAACAATAGTTTTAATAATTAAAAAACCACTGACAATACCATATGTAGTCCAAATTGTGAAACCTAATTAGCATATTCTTACTATTTATCCTCATAATGTAAATATATTTATTTTATAGCATATAAAAACTTCAAATCATCTTATTCAACATTGGCTTTACAATGTGAGCTTGACTTAGGGTTGCAATTGACTAAATTCATTTGCATAATATAATAAATAGAAAACATGGTTTGATTAATTGTAAAACCTACACACACTTTAACAATGATTGCATTGCAACAGGAGAAAATGACAACTTTTGTTGCACTGTAGTGGAATTACCTGAAATGTACTTTGAAAGAGTTTTATTTACACTTTTTGAATTGTACTCACGACTTCTGTCAGCAAATAAGACGACATATTGACTTTTTGCAGCATCCAGCAGTTTAGCTGTCGCTTCAAGTAATGCGTGCCATGAAGTCTGTGGACACGGAGCATGTTGCGAGTGGACACCATGAGTAATACTCAAGATTACCAACGCATTTGCCAAGATCCACATGTGAGAAAATTAAGTATATACTCAGAAGCAGGTTATAACATGGATGCGAAGAGTGTCTTCGTGCACAGTGACACACGACAGCGAGATGAGAAATCGAAATATCCTGTTTGACAAATATGTGAGGTCCGTGGGAAGATGGCAGATGGTGTTGACACCGAACGGCTGTCAGGTATTTCCCAACAAACATATTTTATTCATCTATTTATTTCACATTTGTCATTTGCCATCTAAAGTGCGCAGGCGTGTCACAACGCATTATTACGTATACATAGTTCCAACATGATATCATTACATTGATTATCTCAAAAGATGCTCGAATTTTACCAACCAACTTTCGGTTTTATTTCAAATTATAGGAGTATTTCATTACATGCTTGGTGACAACTTTATACATTCTCCTGGCATCTGTTTGAACCGTGAATGAGGTTCACAATAAAATCCAGCGCCGCATGTTCCACCATGGTTCCAAATTCCTCCACACTTTTCTCCATGACCCTAAAAAAGTACTGTTCATTTATATCTGGGTATTTTTTTAATGTATATATTTTGGTATTATTCTTACTTTAGCACACTGTGGACAACAATTACATATGCCGGTGACAGTTCCGAAGTGGCACTTTTCAGGAGCTATGCTTGGACACATAGATTTGTCACATGTTGATGGACAGTCAATCGCCTTCGCAGCTGGACTTTGCAACTGGACAAAACTGCAAGTGGGCTAGTATATAATAGTGCGATTGCAATTTAAATCGATGGATATTGCAACCAAAATTGTTGCAACTTACGTGAAGATGCAGAAAGCGAAAAGCCACCTATTTGCACCCATTTCAAGAACACTCTTAACTGAAGTTAGCATTTAATTTGCCAAGGAAGGAAATCGGTTTTCATATCCTGTACGTTTCTGGCGATTAATCTGTTTGCTTCCGCTTTTTTAGTTTTATGAAAGGTTATCATTACATCTGAAGGCCATTATTTAGGAGTTCTGTTTTTTTGTGGTCCAAGCTTCCTGATATATTTTAATATGCCAGCAATGAATTATTATTGTTCTTGTTTACGGTTTTAAGTTGGCAAAATTTTATTATATAGCCCTACTATAGGGTGGGGCAGAATAACAGGCGATTCTGAAATAACTGTGAATATAAAAGTATTCAATATTCCCCAAATTTATTGTCACCAAATTAAAGTACATAAAAAAGCGTGTAACTGAAGTATTTTTTTCACAATTTAATTTTTGAAAATTACATCTGAATGCATGTCCTTAATAACGTATTGTATTACAACAATGCTTCGCTTACAAAAAAGTAGCCAATATTAGAATACAAATGTATCTGTTGTACCAGAGAAGATCTGGGCTAAATATATTGTCTTACGGAAAGCGCATCATGCACTGACCTCATTAGCATATCATAGAAGAGTTATGCTAGTTTAGGTTAGATCATACTAACTTAGGCATCGTATGCTTTCATTTCAGTTTATAGCATGATTAAATGCTCATTGGTGAAATCATAGCATTATTTTTTTTTATTTTCCCTATCGAAACTCGGCAAAAAAGCAACAAAAGGGATTTGAAATTCGCGGTACAATCTCCATAGTAGTGTTGCCCAAATCGTGCCAAAATCCCCCATACTTTTTCCTCACTCCTCTTCCCAGAAAGGCCGACCTCTAAGTGTTTATTTAATTCATCCACGATTATATGAGGCTAAAAGGCTAAAAGGAATAACGGCAATTTTACACATTTAGAAATCGCATTTTGTTTCGCAATTACGCTCAAGATAGTGCAAGGTGCGACTACAATGTGTTAACGAAGAGTTGGTATTTGGCTGAAGCGCTTTTACGATTTGAAAAACATGCTGCGTATGACGTCACGCACCTTTCGCAACTTCCCGCCTTCGTTCTCGGCGTGGTTCTCAGCTGACATATGACCCAATAGTGACCTGCCCATTGTATTATACATGCACGCTCCTTGTGTGAAACCGCATTTCAATTCTGCATTTCGACTGCGTCTCATCAGCACAGTCGGCCATTAAGGAATTCGCGTTTTCTCTCAAAACGTACTGGAAGACAACTTTCATATTGGACCGGTAAGTTTTTGTAGACATTGTTTTATGCTCGGTTTTATGGTTCATTCTTGGTTACTTGCTATATTCGAACCAAATATATTTATTCTCGTTGTGTGATTATAATTATGATACAAACTGCATTTTGCGAAATTACTTTTCATGCAATATCAACAAGTGTGTATTTTAATGACACGTTTCTATTGCTGCCCGATGTTTCAAAAACCATCCGCTTGGAGGCGCCACTCGTTCTATACGTGCCCAAAGCGTAGCGATTGCGCAAAAATCAATACGATATCAAAGGTCACACTTTTCATTCGATACTGCTATTGCTTTCTCCAGCCTTTGGTCCGTTTGGGGCAGTTTCCTTCACGGTTGGGATATTTTTGGAGTATCGTTGTGGGGTATAAAATATACAGCGATTACGATTAGTAATTCAACCCCTCTTTCTATACTTTCATTTCTGTTGTGAAGCGAAAAGGTCATGTCGGTTTTATTAATGTTGTAAAAAAAAGAAGAGGGGGATGAACATCTGCATATTATGTATTATTATTGAGGGTGAACTCTGCCGGAGGCGGAAGGTGTCGGTTTGCAATTGCGAGTGTAAAGTGAAGCGTACATTTTAGGTAATTACGAAGCCACTTTGTCAGGTCACGTGACCACCGAACGCCAATTACGGCTTCGTGTAACCGGAAAAGCTCCGAATTTCCTAAAAGTTCGTCGGTAATGGTGGATAATCTCCATCCAAGCTCCATCTATTCTTCCATCGGGTAAAATCCAAGTAAACAACTTGTAAAATAATACATGAATGCACTCGAATAGACTTGTGGTTTGAAATGTGAAGCTACGATTCAGATATTCAAACGTTTATTTTAATTTTGAATTTGTTTTTGAGCGTTTCATCCATTAATTTAAGAATGTTGAGAGTATGAAATCTTCAGTCGATGATTGATGATTATCGATCTGGTAGTTGCTTTGCGATCAATATGTAATATGTAATAGTTCAATTAGTCGCATTCCGGTTGCTGAGCCAACCAGGTTTCCGCCTCAAACCCAAAGACATGTAATAATAATGTTATATGGGAGGATGTGGTTGCCATGGAGACCTGATCTCGGCATGTCACGTGACGCGTACCTAGTCGAGAAATGCGTTCTCATTTGCGGCCGATCGGTGCATCAATTTAGGTATGGACTATCTGCCATAGATTTTCCATGAACTGTCATCTCCGTGACCAATTCAAAGTCATTTTTATTTCTTTCAAAACTGAAAACATGTTTCTGATGCCAATTCATTTGTGCATACTAATAATGTATATACAAACTAAATAGAAAGTTAATTTTCACAAAAACCAAACTTTACTAAATTGCAGTCTGTATGCAAGATATAAAATGTTGAACTGGCATCAAGAGTTAAAAATGCAATATGTATAAAGATCTGATGTCGATTTCAGCAAAAAACGAATCGATTGGATGTAAATTCTCAAAGAATCGATCTTGCCCATCGCAACATAAATTCATTTAGCAAGTGTATAGCATGTACATGCAGGATATTGTGGCGTTGCAGTCGCTTAATTAGAGTCCATTAGGCGTCCAATCAACGCCCAGTAATCCAGTTAGCCACTTTAATACTGCTAAAAGATTGCATTTTGCGCCTCGTTGCCAACCATTATTCCATACCAGACTCCACCGGCCACCCGTTATTATTATTGTCTTCAATTTCCCTCTTGGCAACACGACACATACAATTTGTTTTACTATCTACTGTACTGTAGGCCTAGTCATAACATTTACAAATCGTTCCAAAATGAGCAGCAAATCACGTAAGTTCCTAAATTTTAACTTTGGACAACATTGAACGTAGCTAGTGAGTTACCCTGAAAACAACATTTTTCATAACTCATAACTCACAGCATCCTATAATTGAATAAACTGCTCATCACAGAATAAATCTCCAAGTTTGAATACTTGTCGTAATTATGAGAGTTTTCAAAGTGATATTTTACCCTTGGAAATTAAATTCACAAACTCGAAAGGAGAGTTCGGAGCTGCTGTTACTTATACCAAGAGTGCTTATACATATAGATTGTAGAGGGTGGTTTGAAGCTAGAACCGGTCCATCGGCGAGTTAGCATAGTGGGTAGTGTGTCCGACTT
>JAQFZQ010000647.1:0-28749 GCA_034696005.1 Glomeris marginata | reverse complement strand
TGAAATCTGACTTCACCAACATTTTTTCACCATATTTTCCGTGTTTGATTACATGTTTTTAGGGTATGTTCGAAAAAAGGTGGAACTTCTCCTTTAAATAAGACCTATGCAATTTACGAGTTGTGGAATATTATTTTGTACTCAAAATTGAACAGATGTAATTTAGGCTGGACATGGTCTCATAAAAATATTCGCATTTAATGTTTTAACCCACTGGGGTGCCGGTCAGCATTTAAAAGCGACCCGAAACGGTTTTTCCTGCACCGCTCCGAAGTAATGCTCTGAAAACAAACCGTTAAATTTCCCTCAAATATCTCGGACACAAAGCAGACAAATCTCCACTGCATACATATCTTTTTTATGTGTTAAAAGTTGGTGCAGGCATAAGCTAGCAGCATGTTATATATACGTATAGTGGCTTTCCACGTCTTTGCTTGCATTTTCGGGTTGGTCGTTTAATGGCATATCCCACTAAGGAAACTCAAAATTGACGTAAAAGCCAAGCTGAGCGGTCTGTTCACCATCTTCCTATATGCTACTACTCTACTACTACAATTGGGCATCATCGATTTTTTTATACACGTGCTATAGCTTGGAAATGCGTTTGGGTCCTTCTCGATTCAAGTTGGGGCGTTTGGTGGGTTCGTTCCAGCTCTTGGTGTGGCCAAAATGCACCAGAGGTTGGGTTGTATGTTTTTTTGTACTCTTTTTCCGGTGAAACGTGGTCGTTGCTTCCGCCGATTATCGATCGCATTGACTTTGGTCTCCACGCGTTGGCCGTAAACGAGTCGAGCCGTAAAGGAATTAGGAGTCGACGCTACAATGACAAAAGATATTTTTTTATTCCTCCTATACCACTTCTTCTTGCTCACAGAGCACCGTTTCCTTTCTTTTTCGGACAGTCAGCTGTGAATGTGCCCTTCATTTTATCCATTTTATCCTCTCAGTCTATACACCCCCTTTGTTATGGGTTAAACACTATTTACCACGCTGGATTAGGTTTTGGTTAGCCCCCACCCCCCCTCCAGACAGGAATTTTTTGATTGAGAAACGTATGCAAGCTGTAAATAGCACTGTAAAAGAACTTATAACATTTTGACGAAAAAGTGAGTTATAGATCTGCAAAATCTCATTCCTGGTGCAGCTCTGCATCGTTCTGAATAGTTTAAAGTATTTAAAGGTGAACTGACAGGGTAAATTTCCTGCAACCGATTTCTCTGAAAAATTTCCTATGCATGAACAGCATGTATTTGCACATGTGCAATTTTTTTCTAATTTTTCCACTGATTCGTTTAAAAAAAATTGCAAATTTATCCTAAAATTTACCTTCAAAAGTCCTTACACTGTCAAAATTTACATCCGGGGCAGTGCTTACTGCATGCCACTTGCACCAAAACGTGCTAAATGCCTACTGGCTAATATACAGGTGGCTTCCCCACTGCATATGCTAGAACAAACCAACAAACTCTCCATACTAGAATTTTCCCTCTCCTAGCCTCTCTGCACAGGCCCAAAAACACACAAACTTCAATCTGTTTAAACACTTTTAATAAATTTTTCAAAAAGAAAAGAAATGAACTCATAGTTTTAATTTTAATCATTCTTTCTACAGTCCGAACATCAAGGGGTGTTACAAAACGGTGTCAGTTCACCTTTAATTCCTCACTGTACGGTATTAGTTATTCATTTAAACCGAGTTGGGCGAAGGAGATGTGAATATTTGACTAATCGATGATTAGAGGATTCTTTTTTAGTGAGGAAAATTTCATGAATAGGACGGAACAGTGGAGTACGTGTGTCACCCCTGAAATATATTGAAGCTTCCAACAACTCCTTGCTGTAGCCTACTGATTTCAAGCAGAAATTACTGACTATAGATTGAGGCGTCATAATGACAAGTGAAAAAGTACATTGGGCGGACAGACAGACACTCCTACTCCTTCTTGTACTCTCACCACTCAGATGACGGTTATGACTTTTTCAGTAAATAATACCTTAGTGTGGCCTTTCATCTGTCAATCAACTCCATATACCCATTCTGTAGCCAAAGAACACACAATATACCAAGCATACCAAGAGTAATATACACGTTATATTCAACGGAGTAAGACTCAAAATGAAACATTTTCACTAAATCTAGTTCTGCTCATTTTGAATCAATATCCTGCAGGTGTATTGTGAAATATTTTAGCCCTAATAAGGGAGTAATTAACCGTTCTGTTTACCCAAATATATCCTATTTATATAATGATATCCCCAGAACATGGAGAGGACAGAAAAATTAATTTATGCCAATTAATTAGGCAACCAAATGCCAGAGGACATTTCCTCAGCAAATAAGATAATATTTAGTAATATATTCTAAACGAACTTGTTTCGTTTCACTGTTGTTGTGTATAATTTATATGTATACAGTATAATCTCAATTCATCCTTTGGCATATGTGAATTTACGAGCAGCATGAACGTATATAGAATAATTTAAATTTGTTTATTTGCAAGTCCTAAATCAATTTCTGATACTCTGTAATAATGATTTTTAAAAAGTTTAAACTGGATTCTGGTTAATTTTATCAGCTGCATAATACTCTCACTGTCAGCATGGATCGTATCGACCTTTGATTTAAATTGGTATAGCTCATGTCATATTCCTGTTTGCTGGGACCGCCCTCATTTGGTATCCAGTTATTGATTTTTAGGTCCCGGATACTTCTTTCAGATTCGAACATATTTGAGAGAATGTCGCAAAAGTTTCACGTCCAAAAATATATATAGGTACGTGAACTTTGGAAAATACATTTGTATGGATTCTTGGTCAAACCCTATATTTGAATTTGTGATGCAGACTAGTAGAAAAATCAGCTGGTACATATATATGAGTCCATACGAACTTTAATGAATAATAACCCATGCAAAAATCTATTTCTTTTGGAGATACGTATTTCTATATGGGAAATTGAAATTCATTTAATGGAAACGATTTTGTTGGAATATTTCATTGTTGAAAAACTGAATGAGAAAGATCATATTAAATTATTTGAAGAAATGAATGATCATATTTCGAAAATTTCGTAACATTTTATAAATATCATCATTTCCTACATTACAGTAAGCTGGACTATTTCATTTGAAATCACATGTTGTCTATATCCCAACAGGCGAATTGATGAAAATCGAAATTGTTTATAATATTATATGCAAAATGTAATCATGACTTATCTAAACCAACCTTTTAACAAATACAGAATTATTATTAAACTAGTTATAAAACGAGGGTATTATTTGTTATTAGCACATATATTGCAGGGTCTACTGACACTGGAAATCCTGGAAAATGTATCATTATTGACACTTTACATAATTTCATTTATTTATTTCTGTGTTTCTCTTCTAATTTGCTTGGAACAAAATACCAATTAAGCATGACACTTATTCAGCAGTGTTTAAGGGATTAATGTAACGGTCTTCCACTTTATGTATTTCGTGTCCTGGGAAAAAGTTATAAATATCCTTGAAAATATTGGAATTTTGAAATGAAAGTTTTGTAGACACCCTGTAGTACTATGTACTGTATAATTACACTTCAACAATATTCTTTACCCACTATAGTTTGTAATTTCAATTTGATGGTTAGACATAAAGTTTTTTTTATTTGGTTACACAACATAGTCTTTGGAATTATTAATAAATATTACTTAATTACATGAAACTACCCAAATTGGCACTTATTATATTATATATGGAGACATGACATTTGACATTTGTTTTTTCGTTTGAATAAGGTTGCCATTATTATCTAGGGATTACCATCTTCTCCAGCATGGACTTTTATTTCGTAATAAAATTTTCTTCCAGGTACCATAGCTTTCGTTTAAAAATAATCTTGGGTATATATTTTACCACACTGGATGTGCATGGTGTGCCGTGTCTGAGTAGTAATTCAAATGCACAAGCCAAGCATAAAACTAGCTCATGGCACGTGCTGACCATATAACCCTTTGTGTACTAGCTGTGCCATACAGATGCATCAATATGCTAATTTCAGAAACCATTTCATTTTGGAGCTGGGGTGGAATTGCCCCAATTTCGAGAATAATGCCCTTGGAAGGTATATCAACTATAGACTGCTTCCATATCTCTTCAGTGGCACTATGCCTTCTTCCACTTCCTTTTTTTCTTATGTAAATTTAAAAATGTTTTATATTTCATGGAAATTTGCATTAACTATATCATGATTCTTCGTAATAAAATATGAAACGAGGCATAACTTTCTAAACTGTCATTGCAAATCGATTAATATTTTGAGCCTTACTGTGTAATTTACTATGTTCTTCTGAAATATTTCCATTTTGTGAGAAAATTGTATGTTTAATATCAAAATATTGTATTTATATGTTATTGTTTTGTTTAAATATATATTATGGATATAATTGTTTTACATTTTTGCATCAACATAAGTGGATTGTAGCGCAATAAGGAAATTTATGCATTCGAAATTCAGTATTCACAAATGATTTGTTTATGCATAAATGTTATTATAGCATTTGAAATGTACATAGTTGCCTATCCTTTTATGTGGTCATATGGGAAACCGGAAAATTATTTGTTTTGTGTTGCCTTAATTTCATCTGAAATGTATTTCCTGCTGTGCACAAATATTTTCCTCTTTTTTTAACAATATATTGTGAATGTTTGCCATTAGGAATAATTAATGAAACACTGAATCTTGATTAAATTGAACTCCGTGGAGATTTGATACATTATTGATTGTACAGCAGGTATTTGGAACAATTGCATTTGTTTGGAAGTCGTAAAAAAATTATGTCCTTCATCATACAAATGGAAAATGTTTATTTTAAAGAGTGCAGTTGATTACTTTCGGATATTTGCCAAATTTAATTAACATTAATTTTGAATTGATAGCTAAAAAAGTAGAAACTATCTATATTTCATTCTTTGTGACATGCATTTTTCAGTTTATAGTCAGTATTTGACTAGTAATGTGTTTTTCTTGCATACTGCTTGTAAAATCTTTCCCAATTATCTCTAAATTAAGCAACCTATAATCGTGTTAAATTATGACGAATGTATTTTGGACATATTAATGAATTTACCGGTAGCATGTGTAGGTATACTGATATTGCAACTCAAAATTATTAAAGTATATTCAAGCTGATGATGCACTGTTATGACATACTGGACGCAGCTGGGCGGTTAACAGAGAATTAGCACTTAGAAATAGTTGGATTATTCAAAATTTGTGCATTTATTATAGATTGGGTTACTATTAAATATGGGTGGCAATTAGATATTTTGCAGGCAGCTGCAGGAATTTAAAATTCTCAAATAATTGTGCAGGAAAAACAAATATTTCCTGCACACAGATTCCTGCAGAATTTTCCTCAATTTCCTGCAAGACTAAGCAAGCTCCTGCAGAAACCCTTCTGCACATTATGCACAATCCTGCAGACACTTTCCTTCTTGGGGTTCATTGCCCAATCAGTTGATTTTTGCATGACCTCCCTTTGTGATGAAGGTATCATTTATGTGTAGACATGTAATATTCCAAAAATATGAAAGTAAAATTTGAATCACCCTCATAATGACGTCAATTTGAACACTTGACCTCCATAGCTGACATTCGCTAGTGAATGGGCCATTTCATACATCATAGTATAACACGCAGCATGCTGGTCGCTAAATTTTACTGTTTATCGTTAATCCTGTAATAATCGCATCCCTGTAATATCGTATTTCTTATGAAAGCATGCCATAAAAGCGTTGCAGAGTGTTCTCTTTCAACCCTCTCAAGCACACAACCTTTTACTCCTTAGCCCTGTTGTGATGAATGCTCTTTATATCACAGTGATCCGTATAATCATTATAATTTTAATAATGGGTATAGGTACCAATAATTATTGGCCATGCTACTTGTGGGAATATGTATGCTGAATACACATAAATGTATATCTAAAACTTTGACACATTGCTCAGTTTTCAACATATTAATTATAAACTGCTACAAATACTGTGAAGTAATGATATTTCAAATAATTAAGTACCTAATTGTTGGGGAAAATGTAATTCTATACCTTCCCAATTTCAATGTAACTAAAAGGTGAGCATTCTCATTAGCTGATGATGCACCTTGCAGAAACGGGTATTACGATGTTACAAGTGATTGTTTACCAATAATATGACTACAGATACCCTGAACTCTAAATTCTATAAGCCAATCAGAATGCTAATGACTAATTGTCACAGTGCAAAAATGGTAATGAAGTGATCAATAATCATATTCCTCATAATTTGTGTATGTATACAAATGTATTCTGGATATAGTGCAGCATTTTGAATATTTTCCCTAATTTGTGGCATTATTATAATGATGCTATATGCAAAATATCCTTAAGGGTACCTCACATATTTAAACTATAAAGTAGAACCTCCATAGTTGACCATGGTGTCTACTTCATGGAATTCCTGGATTTCCTGGACAAGCAATTGAGATGTGAAATTGGACATGGAAAACCATCGAAAAATGATTGATATTTAAAAAATGTTTTATGTTTTCACAATAATATCTGCACTAAATTACAACACAATACAGTAAAACCTGTCTATGGTGGAAACCATTTGTCTATAGTTGAAAATTTGACTCTTTTTGCACCATTTGTAAATGATTTAAAACGCTCTGTGTTGGAAAACCTGTCTGTTGTGGAAAGTGTTTCTGGTCCCTTGCGATTCCACTGATTAAGACTTGGAATTTTGTATAAAATGACTGACCACTTTTTCAATGCTTGAGCGTTCACAATGCAATGTAAGTCTCATTCCTTATCTTATGCTGACCACCTCCGTATGTTATCTGGTTTTGCAACAGTCCCTTGGGTGGTCACCTTACAGAGGTTCTACTGTATAGATGCTGTGATGCAGGTTCATTTTAAAATTCTCTAACTGTATTTAAGAGATATTCTGCAATTAGACGAAGTTGAGGTTTATCTATACCTTGCACTTTTGATTTAGAGATTTAGATGCTGGAGCTATAGCTAGATATACACAATGCAGTGGTATATAGTAGTTGGTCTACGAGGTCATAGTCGTTCATTACAGCCGGTGCTGATTTCTGACCATTTCTGAGAGTGAACACGAGAGAAGGGAATTCTCATGAGAGGTTCGAGGTTGGGCTGAAATGTTTCTGAGGTGGCCACTTGGCGTGATCATTAAACGACTACGACTAGCACACAGTTTCGTCCAGAGCTGTACGATGTTAGAGTGAGTTCAGTGCAAAGGTTCAGACAGGTTACGGTCCATAAAGTTGTTGTTTCGCACGCAACCATCTAACCCAACCAACCGAGCCATCAAATCCTATTGGGAAATGTTTTCCTTGGTGTGTGGCGAATTTTGGCGCATTAACCCGCAATGACTACTCTTCCAAATAACTAACATACATAAACGGTCAAGCAGCTTGCTTAAAGCGAAATTTCAAGACCATATATCCCCACATTGCTAACCTTAAACATTTTCCAAAAGGTTTTAGAGTCTGCTTCGTATAGCATCATGCTTTGGTAATGTTTCCCCAAGGCTAATTTAAAATATGAGCTAAATTGCACTAGCATGATGTAAGCCCACTTAAATTCGCACCAGTCTTGTTTCATTTCTGAACCTGTATGTTTCATTGTGGCAACTAACATGATTATTGTAATCTCTACAGACTCAGTGCAGTATATTTACTACCATGGAAATAGTTAAAACAATGCAATTAGCAATTATCAAAATTTCAATTTGGCTTAACGTATATAATTAATTTACTTAACTATACTATGTTTATACTACAGCATAGAGTACAGTACATAGTTTAGTTGACTGCTCTAATGTCATCTAAACTGTAATAGTACATAGTTCAGGGTTAATTACAACTTATAATATTTCTGTATTTGGTTTTCTAACTTGGTTTTTACCTGCATGGAAGTTTAAAAGTTTCTGGAACAAATCATGTTTTGACTTTATACCAAATGTAATTCTTGGTTATGGGTCAATACTTTATAACTTATGAAATAAGCTGTTGAAATGGTTAGAATTTATTATAGGATTTAATATTTCATGGTACAGGTAGTTCAATATATATGATCATATTTATTTTATGAGATTTACTGGATTTACTCTAATATGTTCCCTATGGGCGGTTCGTTTTTATTGCTTTGTCTTGTGGTCTGAAAAGTAGTCTTTTTAAAAATATTTCATCTATTTTATTATACGTTGCTAGGTTCTAAGAAATATTTTGCAGCGCATTGCTGAACACATTGTATTTCGTCATATTATATTGGATTTTGTGGAAAAGCGCCTATATTGGGAAACTATATGGCTATAGTGTCATTCCTGACATTGCAATAGGGTCATGCCCTTTCTCCAGATTCATTCTGAGATTCAGGACTCCGAGCTAAACACGGCAAGGAAACTTTTGTTAAGAACACTCAGCAGGAAGTCTTTTCATATATAGTATATTGCTCAGAGCATTTTGATTGCCAGGGATGCTTCAAATTTGTTTCAACAATCTGAAACCAATTCTGGAAAAGGAAGAAGAATGTCTGCATGAAGATCGAATTTAAGCTATACCTGAAACCGGATCTTTGTCATTTGGACTGACGAAATTACACGTGGATAGGGTTACCTAAAGTTCCCAACAATTCCTGGGTTTCGTTATTACTCCTCTTTCCTATTACGCAAATACTACAGGATATTACAACCCTGAATATAATATAGCTTACATTTTTCATGTCTTACATTTGCCTGAAGGAATTGTTATTAATGTATGCTACTTCCATTTGGTATTTTTGTGGAAAAGGAAGATTTATGCATATAAAATATGGAAAATTTTTGTGTATAGACTATGAATTATAGAGGTTTTGTGATTGAATCACAGATTGATTTCAGTATACAGTATATGCAATAATATACTTTTCATCCTTTTAGAGTCAGAGACTAGGGCAATATGACATATGTAGTATTAAAGAACATGTTTAGGGCAGCTAAAAGTTGGGTTCAATGAAAATTTAAAAAGTTTTATATTCGAAAATATAGTTTCGCAATTTGCATGCAGTTGGTTCAGCTTTATGGGGGCACTACATTCAATATGATAACTCCATGTTTAAACAACCAGTTAGTTGATTATTTACTTGGTTTTGCCAGAGGTGAACACATGATTGAATCATGCATTTGGGCTGGAAGATAAGATCGCAAAATGGGCAATATGCTATATTGCTTGCTTTGTGGGATTTGAAATCTAGTTGGTAAACCATTAAAACAGCATTTCCATTAGCAACGATTCTAAGTAAACATAACTAACCTTATTTGTTGATAATAGTGCGGTATAGCAGACTGTTTGAACAGATTGTGGTTTGTTTGTACAGAGTTTTCTTGAACTGAATAGAACTTATAGCTAGTGGCGTTTATTTTGATTAATATTAATCAAAATTATTATTTTTATAAAGGTATTGAAATTCTAAGTTGTTTATGCCGTAGGGAGCATAGAATAGATGTTATTGACAAGGTGAGGGTTAATGTCAAACAATCTTATAAAATTGAACTGAAATATAGACTTTAAGTGGGTGTTTGGTAAGTGACAATACGCAACGAATCCCAAGTTTGTCCATGGCAAAGAAAGATTGAGCTCTAGGACGGTGCCAATTTCATGTTTTGAAGGGGTGCATGGTTGCTGGTGTTGCAGACTATCGCGCAATGACGACTGCGTGTTGCCATAAACTGCAACCATGCACCCTTTCAAAACATGACATTGGCACCGTCCTAGAGCTCAATCTTTGATTAGGTCAGTAAGTTGTTTTCGTTGGAAAGACGTAGAATTCGGGGAGGGGGGGACTTGAGCCAGGTTTTTAAGTTTATTAAAAACATTAATTACTCTTGGGCTGAGTACTTTTTCCAGTTTGTTGGGGAGAGTCAGACTAGGGGACACCGTTTCAAATTACTGTCCTTTCAAAGAAAGATTGAGCCGGGACTATGCTAAGAACCAGTTTTAAAGGGGCGCACGGTTGCAGGTGTGCAGACTATGACGCGCAATGCCGGCCACACACTGCAACCTTGCACCCCTTCAAAACTGATTTTTGGCCCCGTCCGGGCTCAATCTATCTTTGAAAGGACAGTATACAGAAGCAGAGACCCCGACTATTGATGCGGCAACACTTCTTCTCTCAGAGGGTTGTGGATGAGTGGAATGGGTTGCCAAGTGAGGTGGTGGAGGCACTTACCGTGGAAAGTTTTAAAACTAAGTTGGACGAATTTTCAATATTATTGGAGGGTATAGGTACTTGACAGGGGCAACCTAGTTGGGGCAAGAGCCTGTTGTTAAAATTGCCTGACATATTGTATTGTATATAATTTGTGGACTATATGGAATAATGCGTGTCGTTAAGTTTCTTTCCGTTGTTCATTGTCTTCTTTTGCATTCACCTGCTTGCATTGTTCATGTGCATGAGGGGGTGCACAACGTGCTCAAGGCGAGCAATTAGATTGTACAGCAACTTGGGATTGAATCCAACTTGCAACCTATAACGACGTCGTAATCCGTCTTTAGCTTTCAAAAGTCTTTTCGATCGGTCTATAGCTCATTGCCTGCTTCCGTAACATTTTTTGTGTGGCCTTATTTCCTTCGTATTTCTGGTTCCTCTTCCCCTCGGAGACACTTTCGACTGACGTAAGTTAATTAGAGGCGCACGCTGTGTGGCTTGCAATCAATAATAATCAGCATCTGACAAACCTCAAAACCAAGTCTTCGGACTTCAATCCGAGCCACTCTTTTGACGTCAAGAAACATTTCGGCACACAAATTACTTGATATATAGTTTTTTTATGCACCTCCTCCCTCCCTATACCTTCTATTTCCTGATTTTGATTTGTCTGCATGTGTGCATGCGACGCAAAATTCATTGAATACACACATTTCAATTTATATGGAAAAATGATATACAGTTGAATTGAAGTACATATATACGAATATTTCACTGAACATAGAAATCAATACCTGATGAATAAGTCCCTCTACTAGTCTTGTATCTATTAGATCTACTGTTTTAATGATCTTCTGAAAGTTATAATTTTTTCATGTCATGTTGGGATTGTATAAATATTTCATCAAGCAGGAAATGTAACAAGTTGGCCTCCGGTTATTTTAAGAAACTATGAACTAGCTGAAACAAACTTGTAGCAATTTCCAATTCACAATATTGTATACATACATTATTTTAAAAGTAAACTTTTGTGCAATATCTACCTTGTGAAGATTGTATCCCTCCTTTTCGATAATTTTGAAGTGATGAAAATGTTAACTGGAACTAAGATTAAGATAGATATTGAGATCTAAGGTGGGAAGTAATAAAATAATGCTCATACAAATATTACCTTCTTTACCAATTTTGAGGATGAAATCATTAGTTGAGTGGCACCACATCTGTTGTTGGCATTTAATATTAATAACCTATCAAGGACTTGCGAATCCATTTGACATCAACTGAATACTCCACATTCATGCATTTGTATTTTGCGAAGTAATGGGAATAGCTGAAAATATTTGAACTGAATAACCCTTCTTTTATTAACACATCATATTGTAGTTAGGACTTGGCAGTTGCTGTATGCACTCTTTCACAATTAACATATGTATACCATATGTATACGATGTAGTTTAAGTTTCAATTTATTGACGATTTTTGTTACCTGAACATGGACCAGTCACTCTATACTTGCATTCCAGTTCTATACCTATATTTTATTCTGTAGTATTAAGGTTCAGTCATTTATGAAGCAAATTTGAATTTTAAGATTTTTAATTAATTTTCATAAAACAAAAAAATAATATCTTACATACCTACTGTCACCAAGGAATACTAAGGGTGTCACCACCCCTACACAGGACAAAGGGCCTAAAGGACACTAACCCCTACATAATTCAAAGGGCACCTCCCATACCACCACCCAGTTTACAGCTTCCACATCCTGTTCAATACAAATCATATAAATAGAAAGGACCTCTGGTCTGAACATAACACACCAGCACTCCATTCTGTTTCACTTCTCATAAAGTTCACATTAAACTTAGATTATATGCTCAATGGAGTCACATTTATTCATCTTTCTATTGAATTAACTAGAAACAGCAAAAGGTGTGGAATTAGTATATGCTGACAGGCTGAATTATCATCACCAAACTAATTAAAACTATAACTGAACATTTTGAATGTTATTTATATTTATTCATTTTTGAAAAGTGGAGTTGGCCACGTGCCTACTTCGCCTGAAGAGTAATCTGCCTTTTGTTAGCATGTGATATGACTGACGAAGTAAATGCATTATAGAGCTAGAAAAAATGTGAAAATTCATTTTGCCAAGTACTATTGGAAGCCAAGTAAGTGACGTTGTGCACACAATATGCTATAGGAGACCAATGGCAACGTGAAATGGTGGGAAATCGTTGAAGTGCAAGAAAATGGACTCCCTTGGTCTGTGCATGCAATAGATGATATAATACCAGCTCCCAAAATTGCGTGCCATTTGATGATGACCATGATTTAGTCCGCAATTTGGGAAACCTTATAAAGTCTCACGTGCAATCTAATCACGTTTCAAAGTAATTATTTACTATCCCAACATTGATATATAATACGGACTTCATTGCGTTCTGCCAAGTCGAATAATGATGTACTGAACTTTTGCCTGCTTTCTTTTCATGCAGTTAAATGTATTGGCACATTTTACAACTAACAGTATATTTATTATACTTAAACTGAAAATGTAAAGTTGGGAAATGGGGAATTTGAGACTCGTGATTAGTGCTAATAATATTACATCCATTAAAAAAATATTAAACTGAAATGAGGACAAAATCATTATCGGTTCAATGAATTGACCTTTTTCAGTAGCACCACCTTTTCCAATATGGAGGCCTTAGTTGGGATAAAGCTGCAAATTGTTTGGCAGAAAACCAGTTTACCCACTTGATCGCAATTAACTAATGACGCCATTTTTAATCGTTTTTCAGCCATTGGCTGCCTATAATTAAAAAGGTTAATTGGAAACAAATTTCTAAACTTGAAGTTACCTTGTTATTCTTGTGCACAAATAAATGAGAGTCCATTAAAGTTATGCATACAAATCCATTTTAGTATAATCTGGAAGATAATTATTTTTATATGATACTTTAATAAGATTAAGGATAGGAAGCACCTATTTGAGAGTCTTATTGCTAGGAGGGGTTACTCTTTAAACTGGCTGTATTTCTAGCACAAAATGAATGGGAGCTAGACTTCATTTGCGAGTAATTGGCAACCTGTTGACAATGCGATTCTAACGAGACAATAAACAGTAATCCCAACGTATTTTAGTAATTCCAAGTGAAATGGTGCGATCAAAGTTGCCCTTGCCATGAAATGGTTTATCGCCAAATGCTACGACACCTTCATTATCTGTCAAGGTAAATGGAGTCAGGTTGGTGAAATAAAATCAACTTGACGATGACAATGATTGGTTGTCAGAATCGACCAAACCCAAAGGTTCTTTGTCACGAAGCTAATAAAAACGAGTCGTTGGTGCACTTTTGCGGCATCCTATCGTGTTTTCCGGTCATTTTACGAGTAAGGCGGTCAGTCGTCAACAACACAGATCAAGTGACGAGCTGGACAACTGGACACCAGGTCATCTCTTTCCTACATGTTGCCTGCCTTTTTAAAAAAATACCCCCTGAAATATGCCTACCAAAGATTCTCCTATAGTATGTTTACTGCTATTGTTGAATGGTAACACCTTTCTTGGAATGAACCAATGGCTGCAGGCCAGGGCCACCGTGGAAACGCACCAATAGGTCCCCTACAGAAATTTGTAAATCTGCTGCAGCCATGCAGTTAAAGCTGTGAGGGTTCCACTTGCAGCCTTGTTTGTCGCATGCAGCACACCTGATGCAGACAAGTGGCAGAAAATGTGTTGTATGCTGCGCGCATTGCAGCTATGTTGAATTCAGCTCACTGCCATGTAACTGGCATGTATGTAGCATGCATGCCATACAGCTGGGTTTTGCAGCAAATCAACACATTTTCTGCCACATCTGCAGCAGGCGTGCTGCATGGATAAACAAGGCTGCAAGTGGAACCCCTCACAGCTTTAACTGCACGGCTGCAGCAGCATTACAAATTTATGTAGGGGGTGGGTGTAGCCAAAGCTATTTGTTCATTGGTTCATTCAACTATAAAGATCTGTGAATAGACTATAACATCTATGCTCTAAATTAGAATAGTCCGAATAGTCCCTGTCCAGAAAGCCAGGGGGGTCATCAAGTATGGAAGTCTCGATACACCTACGGTCAAACTTTGACGTCTAATAACTTTTTTTACTAATTTCCACTGAGATTTTGTTCAACCACTTGCTTTCTTCATGACTTTCTTCAGGTAGTTTAAGTTTCAGGGTACCTTACAAAACTGTACCGGATCTCCTTTAATATGACAATTATGCTTTTTGTTCTTACAACCATTAAACAAGTTACTCAGTTTGTCCTCAATAATCCCAGAACACTCTTGAAGGTTCAATCTTGTGCCAAACATGTTTCTTTGTACCTTTCTGTAGGGGAGGACAATGGTGGTGTAAAAACCGTTTACAAGTTGACTGTATCAAAATAAAACCCATTAAGTGTATACTGGAAATATAGTGCAAATATTATGTGAATCGTGATCGCTTACAACCATATAACTCAAACATTGTATTGCACCTTCACCTGCCATTAAGCTTATTTGCAAGTGCCTCCTTTGTTAGGTTAAGTTAAGCAAATTTATATCAAGTGAATATCATTACGTGACTGTAACATTGCACTTTGACATGGCATGATACCGTGCAAAAGACGATGCCAAAGATTAATTAGGAAATTATCCTGCATATAGAGGTTGATTTTCACACTATGTACCTATATCTTCTAATCAATGTGAAGAATAGCCGTTCTGCACACATAGTACACACACATGCAACACAGTTAATTCGCAGAACCTCTTTATTCCCTCCCTCCATCTCTCTATTCAATGGTTGTTCAATCAATGCCAAAGCTGCGTGCTTTGTGATCGTTTTTCACGCTATGCTAGTTTCCTAATTCAGTTTTTACGGGGAAAGAAGATGGGCAAAAAATTATACCGGGATATCTCATTTATGTACTGGTTGTTGCTGCTGTTGTTGCTGCTGCTGTTGATGATGATGTGAGACGTTGCACTTGTCATAGACGAAAATGGACGAAAATGAGTTAACATGCGATATGTTATCTGGCAATATGATGTAGGTATACTGTTGGCTTTGCGCATGCGTACTCTTCTCCACTTTGCACGAGACGTGTCATGGACACTACGACCTCCGGTGTACCAAACCCATCCCGTGCACCCAGCACATTGATCCTTTTTTTTCTCTGTGTGTGTGTTGGGTTCCTTGCAATGGCAAATGTGTCCATATAGAGCCCTAATTTCCTGTAGCGCCGGTTTCAGGAAGCACTATACCCGGGTTAAGTCAATATTAGTCTTGGGACCCTTGTGAAACGTGTCACGAAGCTAATTCCAACCTTGCCATGCGAGAACAAGTGAAACTTTGGAGGTGGAGGAGGTGGTGGTGGGGAAAAAATATCCTAATCCCAGATCAAAACTAGCTACCTGTCTAAATAACAGTTCATCACTCATCGGAGTAGCGATTAATCACCTATATGGGGTCGACAGAGAAAATATTACTCTCCTGAGGTAATTCTCATTGCCTCGATAAAGCTACACAGTGTACAATATACCCTCATGCCTTTAGCTCGTGTTTTAATGGACCCATGCTGGAAGCAAAGTGAACAGCGATGAATGAAAGCAAAGTTTCACCATGGTTTTACTTGGGAAAGTTTAAGGAAACTTGGGGCATTTAATAACCTTTGCTCTTTTGATCATTTGTATTCGTTAGAACATGTAGCATGTAGTGTAAACTGAAGTTTGGTGCTAACTTGTACATCATTATAATTGCAGATATCGAATTAAGATTTTTCATAAGGGAAGTAAAGGAAATCTTGTGTTATAATTTTAGAAAATACCTGCTGGAAAGTGTTTGTTTTGAAAAGTAAAACAATGAAGTCCTGATACCAAATGATAAAAATTTTGTACAACATTTAGTTAATTCGCAGCTTTGTCTTGTTGTATACATATCAAAATAACATGGGAAATATTTCTCTCTGAACTCCATGAAAGGCTAGATATTGAAACATTTGTCATTGCAGTAGATGACATTCTGTATTTCCTCGATAAATAGCCTGGTTATTGCACTGGCCTGGCCTGTAATATAAGCCTGGTTTGAAGACGAAAATTAAAAATAAAGGCCTGCCCCAAAAATACTCCTGGTAACATTTTACACTAAAAATACAACTAGAGTACAAAGGTGTGATTCCTGGAACCACTGTCGCTCGCATGAGAACCAGTTAGGCAGATTTCATAGAATCATTCTCAGTGGCATTAGATTTCCTGGAATCCACTTACACTTGCATAGGGTTGTGCAATGTAATGAAACAATAAAGCTGTACTTTTACTTTTTAAATCTTGTTTACTGAAAATAGAAGCGGACCTCATGCAGTGGCCTGGCCTCAAATACTGGCCTGGCAAAATCTTACCAATTATAAATACAGGCCCGGGCTACTACTCAAGGAAATACGGTAACTTATTTATAATTCAGTGTCATATATGGGCTTAGATTGGTGTAGTTAGTTTCCTTCCTATAAACTTGCTTGTATTTTTTCTAAATATCATGAAGGTTTATATTAGAAATTAGAAATGAGAAATGAGGGAATATGTATGTATATTTTTTGCAAAACAAATAACATGTGGTTCAATCTAAACACATGCAATGCAGGGTGTCCATAAAGTTTGATTCCCTTGTAGGTAGGTAGTGTATTAAGGCATGTTTTCCCTGTTTATCGAAGATTTGGCTTTGAAAAACAAGTTCAGCTTTGATAAGATATCTCGTTAGCGACCCAATCGCAAGAGCAATTTCTTCGTCCTGAGAGCAAAGTTTGCCAATTTTTCTTCGCTTGTGTAACCTATACATATAGGGTTTCGAGTCCTTAAATTTCTCCAACCGTTGCTAAGGGATACAAAATTGCGACCTGAACTAAACGTTGCCAAGGGCGTACCGTAAAAATAGTCTCATAATAAGTTCCTATAACCGCATATGCAATTTAAAAATTAACTTCTCTCAGGAAATGAGATTTTCTGAGCTTCCGCCAGCATTTTTATATTTTTATTCGGTGACCTTAATGTGCTTCTTGAAGGTTAATTGAATCGCAGTTTGACATGCAGTGGTTCAATGTATGCAGTAAGCGGATATCATATTAAAAAGTTTTGAGCATTAATTAATTTATGTATACCATAAGATCAAGGAACATTTAGGACAGTGGTTCTTAAAACTTTTTGGAAAAGATCTTAATATCCACCCACCATTTTCCTTGGAGAGATTATGAGGTTCACGTCCAATATCACCAAATATCTTTCTTTATTCCACTTCACTTACATTCGTAATTGAGATGCTAACTCAGCTTTTGCAAATCACATATTTCGACCATCAATGCGGTAATCATAATATTTCCAATCTACAACCAATAAGATTATTACAATCAACCAATTCAAGTTATTCAAACGAATTATAAACACCAGATTATTACAATTGTCCAAGAAATCCTGCAGGACAAAACAATCACCCAAGCAATACGCCATCTTTTATTAAACAGTTTCTTAGATATTCCCCCAAAAGAACATTAATGCATGGAAATTATTCTGAAAATCGGAATGACACATAATTTAGTTTACATATTCTCTATGGTGTTTTGTCAAGGGCCTACCATTGAATACACTCTTAGGTAAGACAGTTTTTTTGCAACTGGCATACATCTGCCTAAAGTGACATTGCTGGGACCGACGTATAGGTATCACTTTAGACAGGTACATACAGTATGTATGGGACCCGAGTTGGGACCGAGTCATGTTCCTTAGACAGGATATCACTTTAGACAGGTTCTACTGTATTATACAAGTGCAGCCTTCACAAACGTTTGGCGGCCATCTTGAATTATGCATACTTGACGCAAAGACATTTTGGTTGGGTTTTGACATAAGTCCACGTTTATTATATGACTTTCCCAACATTATCCAATTTAAGGATGTTCTATTGAAATATTGTTTGTGAGCTTGACATGCACACTTATGGAATTTAGTTGAATTTGTTACCATCAATTTGCCAAACCAGACAATCTGCCGAATTGACGCCACAACACGACAATCGTATGCTACGACGCCCCTGTCTGGCACTTTAAAAACCTAATCTAACCTAATTTAAACTAGGTAACTACTGTCCTTTCAAAGCAAGATTGAGATAGGACGTTGCCTATTTGATGTTTTGAAGGGTTGCACGGCTGCAGGTGCGTGATGTGCAATGACGACTGCCTCAAACTGAAACTGTGCACCCCTTCAAAATACCAAATTGGCACCGTCCTAGCTCAATCTTTCTTTGAAAGGACAGTATAACTAAACTATCACAGTCCCACAAACAATTAGAAATTTGTGGATGCGGGAGAATAGTGGTATTAATTTGCGCGTCTCATGTTTTATCGCATAATGGAGATTATAGCGATGTGACATCATGTGACGTCATATTCGGCAGATTGTCTGCTTTTCACATTGTCGGTAACATATACACTTTGAGAAACAGCTTTCGAAGACGTTTCAGGAATATATTCATCGCTAATGGTTTTAGAAAACATTTCGTTCGGCACGCACACCTCTAACGTGTACGGCACATGAAACGTGGCAGTTCTCCCTATACCAGTATATATTGTGTCTCAGATGTGGATTATGCTTCAAGCCATGTAATTCCTTCAATACACGATTGCAGCAGTATCACGCAAGGCAGCTAATCGCCAATGACGTAATCGGCCGCCATTAGCTCTATAACTGAGACCCTCACGTTGTTTTCAGATTGACACTAATACTAATGCTTATTGAACTGGATTTACAACCAGTGCACACATTTTCCATTATATTATAGTACACTGAATCTTCACATCTAAACTCGATGAATAGCTGGTGTATAACAATTTCGATTTTTGATGGCACCTGATCGACGTTATCATCTTCCTTGTTACTCAACCATTCATACAAATTTCGTCCAATATATTCATACAGATATGATTTATAAGGACCCTTCAATTTCGTATCAATAATATATTCTGTTATCTGACAGTTTTTCAGATCTTTGAATAATATATTATAGATGCAAAATCACTTTGCTGTCCACATGACTTGTCATTTATCAGAGGTCATTTGGAAGTATATTTGCAGGGTTATTCACCTTAATCTTATCCCACCCACTCACAATAAGGTGCATTTACAGAACATAAATGCTGCTGATAACACTGACAGACATAAAAGCAATCACTGAGGTCCTCAATAGATTTAATATGACTTTGAATTTGTAAATTTTTCTGTCTGGATCAGAAAGAACTGAATCATTTTCATTTTGCGAATGCTAATCAATAATGTTAGATTATTATTTGTCCCATACAATGTTGGCAGTAACGACGTATATTTTCAATTATTGGCATGTATAAAGTTTTTTTACATATTGAATAGGGCATATGCAAGAAATTTGAGGGAGCTATACAAGCAAAAAATGACTCCACCGTGATATTGTATGTAGCTTTGCAAGAAATCATAAAAGCTCTTTTTAAACGAGCAGTAATTGCTATATTTTTATGACATCTGATTAATATGTCTGCAGAAAATTCCTAGATCGATGTTTATGGCATGATTTCATTGATCGATACGACGTTTGTGCTTAACAAATAAAGACAACAATAAGATGACATCAGTTATCAATTTTTCCGTTGTTAACTTGCTATATATTATTTGTTTATATACTTTTCCATCTCAAAGGCATTTTCATTAATAAATGCACCAACAATATTCCTTTTATCTTTATACTGTGTTTTTGCTGTAAATATATGCTTCTAAATTGCTCATGAAACATGTTGCATGCAAAATCATCATATCAACACTCTAAATTGCTCCACTGAGACTTTTAATAAAAAGAAAATAGTATATATATCATCAGAAATTTAAGAAATTTATTAATAATTCTCTGGGAAAAGGAATTTCTAGCCCACAACTAATTATTTTTTAAAGCTGCTAACCAACATTTTATTACACTTTTAAAATTCAAAATTTCTTTGTCTGATGTGTTTGAAAAATAGCAGCATAAATGCCAGAAAAATACACCATTGAATTGTAACATTGATGTATATAAGTAATCCACTTCGAATTTGAAAGTTTTTGCCAATCGTTCCATCTTCGTTTTTGTAAACATATTTTGAACTGTAATTTTTGATCGCTTCTGCGATTTATTCCTCGAAACAAGGAGGAAAATATTCAACTTGCTGCATCTGTATACAGAGAACTGTCAGAGTGAATATTTTATAAGTGTTCGTATATTCCCAGGGCGAAAGGCCAACCAATAATGCTGGCTGTCTCGTGACATGAGCATCTTGCACTTTGTTTATTTACCATTTTTATTGATTACAAGGCAAGTTGTATTTGCTAGTTGAAGGTGACGTTCAGTACAAAATCCTGCAGGCTGTGTGAGAAAGGGAGGATTTTTTGGCTTCCATTAAGGCTTTCAAAGCACAGTCCATTTTGGCAAGCCAATGCAAAATTAAAACGCTAAGTGCAAATGACTGCTTTATATTTCTATCGCTTCCCAAGTGCTTGTCAAGTTGTCATTTTATAAGGAAATTGCGTTTTACTGCTGGCTTGCTGCAAAATTTAAGATCTCACGCTGAGACACTGGCACGCAGTGGGTACCAACATATTATTTTCGGTGTAATCGAGTGATTGTGAATAAATTTCGGTGAAAAATAAAATGCATTATCTGATCGAAGAATAGACTGACTTTAATGGAAGTTTGCTTTTACTATTATCTGGCTTACATTTAAATTTGATAGCACAAATATTAAATATCTTATTGTTTATTGGTATATATATTTGTTTCAATTTATCAGTTTGTTTCAAACTATTTTAGTAGGTATTTGATTCAGTTTATCAGTATGTTCATACACTCTTGGTATGTTTCAATTTACTAGTGTGTGTTTCAATTTATTTTAGTATTTGATTCAATTAATTTAAGTAAATGCATTTGTTTCAATGTATTTTATTATATACTTTATTCAATTTATATTAGTATGTATTTTGATTTATTAGTGTGATTTTGGTTTCAATTTATTAGTATGCATTTGATTTAATTTATTAGTAGGGGAGAGTGGGGATGGATGCGCCACTGGGTATTATGCACCAGACGATCTAGCGTTAAAACCACATTTCTAAAAATCATGAAATTGCGATGGTTGCAAGTAATTGACATTTCTAACATTCCGTTTAAGTTACATTACGATCGCTTGAATACTTTATGAGTTATTATGAATGAAAATACTTTTTTGGTATCCAAAATCTTCACTTTGCGCATAATATATGTTCGGAAAAACTTATAGCTAAAATAATTAATTGCATACATAATAAAGACTGATCTATAGGCTGTAATTTGACCCCTAGTACGAATTTCTATCATTCGTCAAACTGGAGTTATCGGCTTTGACGCGAAAAATGCCCAAGGGCATTATTATGCACCGCTACCGAGCGCAACTCCCGTTGGTAGCGAAGCCGCGAGCGAAACCACAACCGCTACCGTTCGACGTTCGATAACTACTCCGTCGTAACTGCAAAAAACGGCGAGAAAACAGCGTTTTTCAGCCGTTAAACCGCCGATCGGAAGAAAATAACTGCATTCTAGCATCTGGTGAGTAGAATATGTTCAGTTGTAGGCGTATTTAGTCGATTTTCGTTGTTTTAGGGAAAGATTTTTGTAGATTCAATCACTTCGACCACGTGCTTCGACTTAGCGAAATCTGTGAAATTGAAGCTTTCGGGTGGTTAGTTTTGACCATTTAGTACTATATTTCAAGCAAACGACTGTATTCTAGCAATAGTACATGTTATTAACCCATTCATTTCTATTTCAAGTACTAAATCACTTTGCTTAAATCTTGGCTTAAATCAGCTCATTGATCAAACAGAGTTGTGAAAATAATTTTATCATTATGGGTTATATCTCTTATTGCATTTAATGATTAACGCTATATTTTTAATATAACATATACTTAGCCACACCTACTATACAGTAGGCTATATGATGTGGAGGAGTTACATATCGAATTATATATATTAAAATGCGAAGTCATTTTGCGCAGGTTGCCGTAATTTTTAATAAATTCACTTCACATAAGTTAAAATTCCTGAAATTTGGTAAATTAATTGTCTAATTCTTTAGCAATCTTTGTTTTATTTCTCAGACTATTTATAGTACATTATTAACAAGCCATATAAAAAAAACTAAGTTTTTTGGGTACTAAGTTTAATGCACAAGTATAAACTTGTTAAAAGACCCCATTTCGCCTCAATTTGTGCCATTTCAAAAAATTACCAGCTGGAGAAATAAAAAAAAAATGGCTACTACCCGGGATCAAACCAGGGACCTCATGCAAACAAACAAGCAAACACACAAACACCATGCACGACGAACTTAAATAAACTTAGTAAAAATTGAACCTGTGAAAGTATATTCGTGTTACGGGGAGGAGGGCTTTTGCAATTTGTTGCTTTATTATACTGTGATTGTATAGCAGAACTGTGTTTGACATCCTGAAACAAAAACTGATTGCTTTCTTAAAATTACATGCGTGTATAAATGTAAACTGAAAACTTGGTTCAATTTAGTTGCACGCACCATTGTTAGCCGTTGTAATTTGTTTCTTCGTTTCGCACTATATAGGTATATATATACATTTGATTACAAAGTTTCGTTTCACCCACCCGAGTGATCTTGTTCTGGAGAGAGAAGATTGATGGGAGTACAAAACTGAGTGCATTCAATTGAGCCGGGACAATTTCCCGAAATGTCTTCGGGGTATAATAGATTGATGGTCGGGACGCAGCTTTTGCGAATCACTTCAAAATGCGTACATCTTTCTCCATTACCAACTATATATAGAAAGTTGCGTGCAACGTCACGTGCATATAGCATCTCCGTTCCCTATGCATGCATGCATGACACAATTACATTGCCGTATGTTTTTCACTATCATATATAATAATATGTTGTCAACTATCTGAGAATTGCAGAAAACATTACACTTCTGCTCAATAACCCTCCAAGCATTTATTGAAATCATATTTGTTTCATTGTCTCGTATTCTCTTCTATATGGTACCTACTATATACTCATTAATGTAACAATATTTTCACTATTGGAAAAATGTGTAAACCAGAAAACATGTTGCAATTCAGTATTTATTTTAATTTAATAATACAACTTATGAATTGAATAGTTAGGAGGAGCAGCCATAGCTCAAAGAGGGCCCCACTCCTATACTATTTCCACCCAACTATTCAACTAGTTTTGGCAATTGCGAGCAATTAATATTCAAAGTAATTATTTTTATCCTTTGTAACTTACAAGTTATAAAAACTTATATTTATAACATGTTTACAGAAAATAGGCCAATTATTATGAAACTTGGTATACACAGTGTGTCTATACTGATACTGGAAATCCTGGAATTTTTTATTGTAGTGCTTGAAATCCTGGAAATATACTGGAAAGTTTTCATAATCCTGGAAAATGTATCGTTTGTGACACTTTACATAATTCCGTTTATTGAATTCAGTGTTCCTCTTCTAATTTGTTTGGAAAAAAATACCAATTTAGCATTGAATTTTTATAACAATATGCTTGATTTAGGTTATTATTGCTTTCAATGTGATATATTTGAGCGGGTTTTAATGCATAATGAAAATCCTTCCAGTGCAATGAATGCAATGTGACTTATAAAGTCATTAAGTTTTTTAGTAATAATTGGCTTATCTAATGGTAATTAAAATTAATCTACCATTCATTTGCGATAGTGTATTATACTGTGTATATACATGTACAACTATGTGAAACAAGCCTGGTGTTTACAATGGGAGTGTATCAAACACGTTTGAAACCGATGATTGGTGTAATATTGAACGTTTTACCACCACTACACAAAAGAATGGCTGACTGGGGGGCGTGTCATTCGGACGTCACGATTTAGAATTTGGGTGGGTGGGTTATTCTGGATGTGTTACAACTGCTGTACACTGGAGTATATATAGTATAGGATATAGCTCATTGATCAAATGTTGCGTGTCACATCTCGTGCAGAACAGTTCCTTTCCTGCTTCCATACAGATTAATTCGATAATCTGATGGGAAAGTTTTCAACTTAAGCTCGGATTTCTGTCAGTTTGCATTACATCTATAACAGCTAAGTTACTGTGCATTAACTATAATATATACAATTATCAGTACCTTATATACTATAAAGAAGTAACATTTCGCGTCTGTTGCTTTAATGGAATCTATTGTGTATAAAAGCCTACATGGTCTTCTCCATATATGATGTATAGGAAATATATATAGAATTTCACCCACATGGAAATTGAGGTAATGGGTTTGCTAGAATACTTGAGACGTGAGAATGGTTTATTTCAGGTAACGCGTCCATTTTAGCAAGTAAATAAATATTTTGTGAGGTAACTTGAAGGAAGCAAAGTTGGATTTTTATGCTTTTTCGCACGTACAACTGCACAAATGTCCAGAAAACAAATGAGTACAAAATGCATAATAATAAACCACAAGAACAGCATGCAAGAGATTGAGTCACAATATGGTATAACACATTGCATTTTCAAACTCTGAAGCATGTTGGGTTTTCCAGTATTACTCCACCTCTTGTATAATTGATATTTTATTAATTTAAAAACTTATCATGTTTCAACTAGGCTTGCTAGTAATCATCAGGAACTATACACATTACAAAAGAAACCAATATACACGAGTCACCAGCAATTCCACTATGTTTAAATATTAAACAAAATACGCATTCATTTCTTATGAAGTGAATGGTTAGGAGGAGCAGCCATATAGCTCTATGAGGGCCCCACTCCCATATTATTTTCCACCTAACCATTTCACTTATTTTTAGGCATTGCGAGGTTGTGGGTTCAAACCCCAGTACTGACATGTAACACATCGGGTTTTCACAGGCAGCTGATGAGGTCAGAAGGCCGAAACATGCATGTACTGCCTTAATTGATGAATTTCAGTAGGCGTGTCCTATTCATTGCCAATATGGAGGCCGTGTTGTGGATAACAGTGCAACCTTATTGGCTGTTGCCTAGATATCCACAACAAGGACGCCATTTTTCGTCTGACTTTCAGCCAATGGCAGCGCACATGAAATCGGTCAATTTCTCTGGGACTGGTCTCTGTGTTTGTGGGCGAGATAGTACCTTAAGGAGAAATAACTTGCAAGATAAAGGATCAAAATTTCATTGAAAACGTATTCACTTGTTCCTCCTCATAGCAACTATCCGGCGCACAGATTTATTAGCTTCTAAAAAAAATCTGATTTCCCTCCAGGAATTATTGGCAATAATATATGCTGCATGTTCCTTTATGTTTGGGAAGCAGCAGCAGCGACATCTTGAAATAAAGAAGGATTTAGCGACATGCAGCGGATTGATACGCGCCATTTTGCATGTTGTCCTCATCGCTTTGTGTTACTCCTTGAATCGGAACAAGTCCATGTCTCTGAAATTGGGACTGTTGATCCTCATCCTTTGCTAAAAGCACCCGCCTTGCTCGTTCAGCTCACATTTTAATGACCCTGTTATAGGTTAGCAACATTTTTTTCCTCTTCTTTTCTTCTTGTTCTTCTTCTTCTTCATCTCCTACACCACCTTCTTCTGCTGCTGCTCCTCCTCCTCCTGCTCCTCCTGCTCCTCCTCCTTCTTCTGCTACTTTTGCAACTCCCCGCTTTGATACCGTAATGACGATGGCGTCCCCACTGCGTAGCTCCTCCCCTGGATCGGATTTGCATAATTCCGAGGATGGCATTTGTGTTTGTGAGCGTGCTGTGTGGTCGATTTATGCATTCGTTCGCAGGTGCGCATGCGCGTTACGTTTGGCTGCGTTGTGTGCACTGTTCAAAAAGCTCTGGCATCGATTCGTTCACAGTCTAAATAAACCTATGCGTGCAACATGACAAACGGAGAATAAGAAATGGGTGTGGGAAGGAGCAAAAGACGCATATATAGTATAGGTCTTATTCAGAAACCATGTTATACTGCCTGCAGAGGAATAAATAAATGTAAATGCACGTGCCAAATTGAATGTGCAGTATATTCTATATAGATGACAATTATGTGCAACTTCGTTTACATTGAAACTAAACTGCAAGATATGCTTGAAAATAATGTTGGTATATAGTGTTTTATGTTTTTACGAATTTCTATAAGCATATTCTTGAATATTCTTGCAAATTTCGCAACATTTCAACTGTTGTATTTGACAAAATATTACAAATGTATTGCATTTAATACAATTTCTAAATAGTGCTGGTGAAATTTTTAACTGTTTTAGTTTGTTCTGCAGAAACGTGTGCATTGTATAATTTTTCATGGCAATTAGACTGTAATATATACCTAATTGTGATTGTTGTAACCATTCAAAAGTTTTACAATTATTTTAGAAAAGTTACATTTGAAATAATTAAATAATAATGTACCGTGCTGTGAAACAGCTGACTGTAAAAATTCATTGCATAGCTAAAAATAATGTCAATTAAACATTACAACTGCTTAAATTCAGCACATTTGATCTTATTATTGATTTGCATTCAGATATACTATTTTGGCCAAAAATTGTATTTTTCTTGATACGGCACGTGTAACTCTTTTAATTTGAAGCTGTCTACTTTAAGCAATCACTGCATTATATTTGTTTAGTCCCTAGCCTATACGTACTTCTTATAAATAGTAATACCGTAAATTTCCTAAGAGAAGCCGGGTCTCCAATTGAAACCGGGTCTGAATTAAAGCCACAGCATTTTGGCCAAACAATGACTAAAAACCGGTTTCCAATATGCTTGTATAATGGGAACCGACTCAAACTCTGCTTGTGAAAGTGCCATTATATTCTACTAATTTTGAATAGAAGCCCGGGCTTCTGTAAGGAAATTTACGGTGATTGCACATTATCATATATTCTTGATAAGAATTCAGCGAGTTTTCTTACATTTTTTGTGCATAAATTGAGACAAACTGCTAAACATTACATACAATTAATATACAGTATGATGTATATATATTCAATCCAATAACCTCGTCTTTATAGCCGCTAAAGCGACTGCGTGGGTATCCACCTCAATCGATACTTTATCGGATTTTGTGAATTATATCGATTGCGACTGTGCTAAGAAGCCGATGGTAAAGGGGTCGCTTTTGCCCGCATACTGCGCTGTGCAGGCAAGCTATGACACTATTTACCCCCTTGCCTCAATTTCTACTGATCCAATCACTCTGCTCCATTAATGCCTAAGTACAGGAAGTGCTTCCTCTGATGTATTCCTAAATTAGGTGTGATTACTGCTGGTTCAATTTAAATTGCTGCGAAACAGAAAACGTGATTTCTTTTTATAATGATCTGAACTACAATTATCACCTCTTTACATTTTAAGGAAAATACAAATAACCATATAGGTAAATTTATTCTGAGATTCATAATACAATATGATGAAAGTGTAATATGAGTGCTGTTTTAGCAGGTTATTATTAGAGAATAATTAGCCTGTCATGGAAAAGGGTTTGAGGCACATGTATGCTCGAGGTGCAAACCTTGGAAGATGTCTGTTAATTATTCATAGTAATATCGTGATTATGTATTGATCTTCCTTTAGATGGGTCAATTTGATGGCTCCATTAAGTAGTATGATAAATATTGCAACAAATTTAGACTTACACACACGAATTTGGTCAATATTGAAATTATGATGCAGATATTGACTGGTGGCATTTTCTTTGAAGGCCTCACTGCATTCAAAGATAAAATTAATTTATTGGTAAATTATTAGGTAGCTTATTATAGATTCCACTCTATGCCGTTAACTATGTGAATTTGGTTCCTTGAGTTTGATGCGGCCGAAATCAAAGTCAAAGTTTGAATATTTCCATATTTTGTATTAATATCTTGAATTCAAAATTCAAAACATATTCAAGTATAAAATTCGAGTTTAAATGTAAAATTATATCATATGTATTGCAAACTGTATAGAGCTCTTGTAAATGGTGATTCAAACTAAATAATGGTTATGAAAATTATTACTAGTACATGAAAAATGAAAGCTTTAATTGGAAAGAAATGGAAATACATGTATTAAACACAATTTTAATGGAAATCGTTTTGCATTCATTGTTTTTTTTTAATATACAGTGAAACATGTCTAAACCAGAGCCCTGTCTAAACCAGAGCCCTGTCTAAACCAGAGCCTGTCTAAACCAGAACCTGTTTAAACCAAAAACCTAAAACCTGTCTAAAACAGAAGTCTTTTTATTTTTAGTCCCTTTGAGGCAGTTTCCATAATAAACTCGCAGTCTAAAGCCTAGTTTCCATATAGGCGATTCCGTTGCGTTGCGGCTGCGATTTGCGAAGCGGCTGCGACCGCGGCTGCGACCGCGGCTGCGGCTGCGACATTTCCATATACGCGGCAGCGACGCATCGGCCAGCCGCTTTTGACTTG
>JAQFZQ010000646.1:0-28750 GCA_034696005.1 Glomeris marginata | reverse complement strand
TTCATCCCGATATCTCAAAAATTAAAGGTATGTCGTATTTTTCAAATGTGGTCATCAGATCTCCCCCACCCTGTATATAGCCTATAATTAAATAGGCTTTATATTGTGTACCTGTCACTTTCAAGAACACCAATAAGAACATCCATCCCTTGGGCACCAACTTCCAGCCGAAATTTCTACATAAATTTCACAATTTAAATGACATTTTTCATCAATTTCATCAAAATTAAATGAAATATTTACCTTTGACAGAGCTCTAAGTGCTCGAACTGCATCTCTGCGGTCATCTAAAAGCGTTGATGACGTTACACGTTCAACCAGACGTTCAACCTGCATAAAAATTCGGTGAAAATAAATATTTCGATTAGGCCTTGTTAGGCTTACATCCATCCGTAGCGATAATGACGTATTATCACATTTTATAAATACGATACATTTCTACGAAGAACTGATTTAATTTGAACACATTGCACTGGTTTTTACCGTTTCAGCTCCAGATGGTTGACTACCCGGCTGCTGAGAGCCCAACACAGACTTCAAACCGCTTTTCAGAAGCTCCATTTTGACGATGCATTCATTTTTAAATACCCTTGACACGTGGCACTCGCATCATTCGCAAACACGCCTGTACTTGTCGCGCCATCTGCCGGTGGGAGTGATAAACAAGTAGCCGGACTAATGACGAAAGTAGATCTCTCATTGGCTAACGTGCGAGTGACGTCATCGGCTGGAAACCATGCCAGACAACAAATCCACAAAGAAAACAATATACGATCGACTATAGTAAATAAAATTAGGAAATGTTATAAATTAGGATAGCCAGAAATAAAGTAACATTTCATTTGATATATCCATAAACTCCTATTACATTGTACCATAATAAGTTAATTAACATTTCATAATATATAATATGGAAAATAACATACGAGTATATATGAGGGCCATTCGGAAAGTATTAGCCGTTTTTAATTTAAAAATACAAAGCTAAATTGTAATACCAACTGTTAACTAACAAAAAGTTTAACATGCATTTCTTAAACTATTTCTCAAGATATTACCTTATATATGAAAGTGTTTCTTGGCACTAGATCCCCAAATGTTTTACAACATTATTATTATTTATATAAATATGGAACTGAGCCACTTGACTGAGCTTATTAATTATTTTAAAATAAACATGATTATTTTTAAAACCAATGACTGGCAAGAAGTTTGGCAACTTGAATAAATATTTGTAATACAAAATTATAGGTACATGCAAGTACATGCTATCAAAATCACAACATGTGGCTTCTTACCATGTCCATGACGTCATTACCCAAGATAAACACCACAATATGGCTGACGATATCAATATGTGATAACTGTAATATGTAAACAGGGTTTAACTTATAACTGGGCTTAAATAATTATATTATACATGCATTGCTATTGCAAACATGTTGAAGTTTTACTAAAAATGCAGGCAAAAAACTGAAATAATCCAAAAAATATGGACAACATTAATTTTGTTAGCTAATAAATAGAAGCATCAGCTGTATTTACAAAACAGTGTTAAACTTCAAGATAGATAAAACTAAATGGAAGTGGTATAGATATCAACTTATCTGCACTTCAATCCGGATTTTTATTGTGAAAGGTGCAATTCGAGGAATACAAAGTCCAGTATTACCAAGAGTGGTATTACTAACAGTTTATAACCAAAGATAATTAAAGTGTGACTTGACATTTAATATCTGTTCATAAATATCTGGAAATGACACAATGTGCATTGTGTAATTGTTGTAATTATATAAAACAGTAAAGCTTGAACAATAAAATGCAGACGAGCACATAGAATAAAATATACAATGTTACCAAGACATGAATGTGGTTAAATCCACTAGTATTATTATAACATTTACGATTTTGTCAGAACAAACTATATAGTTACTTAAAGGTGAACTGACACTGTTTTGTAACGTACCCTGATAATCGGTTTTAAAGTAGTTATTGTGTCCCTTATAACACTGGTGCAAGCAGAAATCGATTACAAATTGAAGAAAAAAAGTTATGAGCAGTTTACCGATCTGTGACGTCACCTTGTGATGTCACAGTAGCTCAGTATGATGTGCCTGTTGCTCCAATGACATCCTAGTGAATTGCCATTGTACAAACTGCATTTCCAACTGCAAAGGTACCCTATACAATGAAGCCCCGCCCAATCATAGCTCAACCAATCCACAAGCAAATTCGGTTCCCTGTCAACGTGATTCGCGCAAGGCGAACAGTGAGTGCCCCATACTCTCAGCCGATCGCAACCCAGTACCTTTTCGAGTACCGTTTCAATTTGTAATCGATTTCTGCTTGCCCCAGTGTTATAAGGGACACAATAACTACTTAAAAACCTATTATCAGGGTACGTTACAAAACCGTGTCAGTTCCCCTTTAATATTACATACACAAAGTTTGTTAATCAATAGTATAACAGGCATATTTTTTCAGTCATAATTAAAAATGCTTCATCTGGATTCCTTTCAAATTCTGGACTTATGATGCCGGTTATCCGAACATGTGCCATTGCCAGGGCCTTTGCCATTAGCTTTGATTGTTGGGACCATGATCTTAAATCATTATATCTAAACCTAGCATAATTCAAATTGACATTCTTCACTTGTCTGGCCAATTCAGCTTCTTCAAATGCAACCAGATTTGTGACTAACAAATCACATTCTTTACCCAGCTGTTCAAAAGACACCCCTTTCCTGTCTAAAACTTCAGTGTAACCACATCTTATAAGGTTATTAACGTAATTAATAAACAGATTTCCAGCCTGAATACACAGTTTCTTATTTAGATTTATCCGTTGGGCTAGAAGGTTGAATGCGTGAACATACTCATTGGCCACCGCAACGTCTTGTTCGGAAAATACGAAATATCTCTGGACTGCTGCCTTCAATTTGGAAGTAACATTGCGCAAGTCTTCGAATACAGTAGCATCCTCACGAATGCATTTTAAGGTTGCAAAGACATTCAAGTCGTGTTCAACAACAACCTTATTCCACCGCAGCCATGTCTTATAATGGCGCGTTACAATTTCATCGGTGCACACATCTGCAATGTGAACACATCTTCTTATGGCAGCTATGTAGTGTAGAATCATTTGAATTGTGTCTTTTGGTGGCAGAATTGATCCATGGTCCTTTCGAGCTCTGTTCAGTTTTCCAAACAGGTACACCTCATCGACGAATGCAGGGTCCTTGTAAATGCCTTCCAACTCATCTAGGGTAAATGATGTCTTTCTGATAGCCATCTGTTACAAAATGTTAATGTGCAATGATTTACTAACATCTTACAGACTAAAGTGTTGGTGGCTTCCTTTGAAAGAAAGTCAACAGCCAATAGGGAACAAAAAACGCTCAATCCCAAGGGCTATCCGGAAAGTATTAGCCGTTTTTTATTTAAAAATACAAATCTCCTGTAATCCCAAATATAAATTAACAAAACGTTTAACATGTATTAAATACTATTTGTAAAAATATTACTGTATTTTTAAAGCTTTTCTTGTCTCTAGGAAAAATTACTGAGATTCTAAGATCATTTCATGTTGCCGCCAGTATATTCATTGTATTACATTATTTGATCTTGGCAAACTTTTATCTAATGGTATATTACTTAACAGATGTGAGGAGCAATTCACAGTAAAGGGAACAAAGTTTTACAGTCTTTTCAAGAATTGATTTGTGGTAAGATAAAGCAACTGCTCAAAATGCAAGAGTACACCGCCATTACTGTGACAATGCTAATAAAACCAATAAACTGGTGGCACCTATAACCCAATCTTTTATGGACGTTATTTTTTCTTAGAGACAAGAAACAATTTCACATGTAAGATCATAATTTTAAATAGTACTTTAATATGCATGCCAACATTCTCTTATTGAACATTCGACATTACAACAGCTTTGGGTTTTAAAATAAAAATCGGCTAATACTTTCCGGATAGTCGTACATTAAAAAAATTTATGTAGCTGCATATTTTTATAAATTTTCTGTTTCAAAAATTCTCAGATCTATAGTTCTATCAAGAGTGGTTCTATCAAGTGCAAAGGATTTGGGAAGGGTTGTTTGAGTGACTCGTTTGGGTGGTAAATGAAGATAGTCATAAGAATATGAGAAAACATTTTTGTTGAATATGAAGTTGAAACTTACAAATAACTTACAATTACTTTATACACCTATCTTGTGAGCTAAGAGATCAAACATTGATTATTTTATGAGACATAGTTTATCCAATTACAATTGTAGTGATTAAGAAATACTGTATTTGACTAGTGATTTACTTCTGGATATAATTTAATCTCTTTTTAGAACAACTTGTGATATTCATTGATAATAATGTACATACAGATTGATTGTCTGATCAAATACGAGAAACCTATTGCTAAAAATTAATGTGCAAACAATGTTAAAACAATGAACTAGCTGTTATAGTGCATGGATCTTTGTCTAAATAAAGGAAGTTGTTCAAAAGGGAAAATTCTCTTTGGTGCCTATAATGAAATATTATGATAGCACATAATTACCTGATGAGGATAAGTAAATCCCTGCAAAACTAGTTAGTTACCACAGGCAAAATGGATGCAATTTATCCTTTTGACTATGCGTTGTAATTAACCTAAAACTGAAATAATTCTATATTAAATTTCAAATTAAAGTACCTTATTTGAACAGTGCACATATTATATGACTTACTTTGATGAAGTCTCCAGTTGAAATAGCAGTTTTCAGGGTATTAAAGTACTGTTATCAGTTGCTTATATATATAAAGTTATCTGAATAGGCGTTGGCATGGTGACATGGACAACGGTCACATCCAGATTACTCAGTAAAGTTACAATGTGGAATGTGCACTTCATTGAGTGTGAGTAACACTTTAGATATCAATATCAGTGTTACTATTTATATAAACAGTGCATTAAAGCCACAGATGCCAAGGTTTTGGTGTAAAAGGGTCTAAAAGGTGCACAATATATTTAAAAATAATAAAATACTTACTTAATCACAGCTATAGTAAGTTCACCGAGAGAAGAAACTCGTAGCCCCGCCCTCTTTATGCTGTAAAAATAGACCACGCCCAAATAAAGGGGTGGTGGAGTTAAATGCATGCATCTGTTGCAAGTGCTGTATACCCTACCACCCCTTAATTCGGGCCTAGTCCATTTTTACACACTAATGAGGGTGGAGCTACGAGTTTCTTCTCTTGTTGGCCCTACTATAGTCATTTCTAATCCCATTCATATTTTATATATTAAAATTAGGAGTGATTAAATAATGAAATATATTCAGACAATTTTCAACTTTTCCCCCTTTTATTAAACTGCTTCACTTGGATTAAGCAGAAATACGAAAAAGTGTTGCTGCAATCATTTATACTTGCTGAACAATCCTAGGATTACAATTTACTTCACACACCTTTGCAAGTCATGTACACATCTCATTAAAATCCGCACAGAATAAAGCGACACTTTCACACATTATTCCAATTTACATGTTTCCATATATAATGAAGATTTTGTGGCGAAATCAATATTTTTCCTAAGCACGCATTTCACACAATTTTCAATATTTCTTGGAATATTGCAAACGACTCCAAGTATTATTAGAACAGATAACAAACTCCAAACATTTGATTCGAGTCCATTATAAGTTTGTCCTTGATGAGATTTTACAAAATCTACTTCATTTAAGTGCAGTTTCTTTAGTTCAGCTCCTTTTATACTTTAATTTTTTGTATTTACAAGGATAATTATATTAACAATTGCATTTTTGTATAAGTTAGCAGTGCGTTTATTAAATTATTTTTGGTTGTTAAGTGTTGAGAGGGGAAGTTTGAGTCTAGCTAGTAAAGTAAAGTGGGAGCTTTGACCGGTCGGAAGCTGCTGTCTGTATCTGATTTACTAGAACCCCAAGCTCTTGGCAAAGTGTTGAAATTTGGAGACAGATTTCGATTGTAGAGCGATGACAGAGTGGAGTTTTGAGATGGGAAATAGTTATCAGTTGTTGCAGAATAGTGTAGTGGCTCTACCGAGATCCTTCCTGAAGAGGTGTCTAACCAAACAAAGAAACGTTACCTTTGTCAGGGGATGTGCGAGAGCAAAACATGTTAAGAATCACTGAAATACATATAAAGAATACTATGGGATTTATACATGCATAATTGAACTGTCTTTAAAGGAGAACTGACAGGGTAAATTTCTTTGCAACCGATTTCTCCGAGAACTTTCCTATGCATGAACAACATGTATTTGCATATGTCCAATTTTTTTTCTAATTTTTCCACCGATTCGTTTTTACAATAAAAATTCGCAAATTCTCACTGTCAAAATTTACATCCGGGACAGTGCGTATGGCATGCCACTTGTACCAAAACGTGCTAAATGCCTACTGGCTATATGCAGGTTGCTTCCCCACTGCATAGTATGCTAGAACAAACTCTCCATACTAGAATTTTCCCCTCCTAGCCTCTGCACAGGCCAAAAAACACACAAACTTCAATCTGTTATAACACTTTTAACAATTTTTTGAAAAAGAAAAGAAATGAACTCATAGTTTTAATTTTAATCATTCTTTCTACAGTCCGAATATCATGGGGTGTTACAAAACTATGTCAGTTCACCTTTAAAGCTCTCATCTTAAACACCTTTTGTGTTTGCAAGTCTTCAAATATTTCTGATCAAACCAGTATTTACAATTACTAAACGATGTTTAGCAATGTCTAGCACATGTTGTTTCAACTTGAATTACATTCTCAAACGATACAAAGGACAGAGGAATCAGAAACTAACCTGATGATTGACCACTCCATACACGAGGTGCTCTCGGCTTATACAAGTCAAAGTGAGGGCTCAAAGATGAAGGTGTTGCTCTTGAAGGAGGAAGTGGAACATGGGTAGAAGGTTGGGGTGGAGCTGGTGCAGGTGCTGGTGCAGAAGGAGCAGGAATAGGAGGAGGAGCTTGAGCTGGAGAGAAGCTCCTAGGAGCAGACTGGTACGAGGAGAGTGTTGGAGTGCTGAAGGTGTGAGACTTGCGGATGGCAGCGTTGGCCACTGTACCACCAAGTCCACGTCCAAGAGAGGGCATCACCACTTGGAAAGCTGCATCACAGCTGCCAATAGGAGATTCAAGAGCTGCTTCCCAAGGACTTTTCACCAGCTTCAGTCGAGGGTGTGACAGCATGTCCTGCAGCTCATTAAGTTTGCTACAAAGCAGGTCATCAAGTATAAATATCATAAATTGCATCACTTCTATAGCCAAAGTTCACTGCACACAAGAAAATACAAACCTGGCAAGTTTGTTTTCTGGGATGTGACGTCCAGCATCAGGTGAACCAGTGTCCAGCCTGAAGGTTGGCAACTGCTGTAACTGGACATTGTGCTTGTGTTCGTGTTCCTTCACAGTTTCCTCATCCACCACCCACTTCTCTGACTTCTTCTTTCGTTTCGCAAAGAGGGCAGCTCCTTTTCCAGTGGGTGAGTTGAGATCTTTGACCAAGTCGAAGCAGATCTCAGGGCTGACCACATTGTGTTCGTTGTACAGACCGGACCCTCGAAGTTTCATGGCGTCTTTCAGCTGACGAGGGTCGAGTACAAGCTTCAACTTGGGTCTGCTCTGGTCTGGCACGTAATTAGTTGTTGGTGCTGAAATGGGTGCTCTGTTGAGCCGATCAGCTGGGCTCAACACCGGCTCATCATCAGTCTCCTCCGGATCTGGTCCTGCAACAGTTGGCCAATTTTTTCCCAAGCAAAAGTGACCGCTAAATGTGGACCTGGACGTACACACACACGACCTGTTCCCTTGTTATATACTTCCAAAGAGCTTCCACAAAAACAAGGGAGCAGACCATGCTATATATATACTTGTAATGTCATGCAGAGTGAAAGCCAAGTTGGACTAGATTCGCTCAAATTCATCATGTCCACATTCTCTGCAAGGTTTTGCACTGCGGCACGTGCAGCCAATTTGCCAAATTGACGACTTACAAGTCAAATTAAAGCAGCATCAATATTTAAAGGTGAACTGACAAGGTTTTGCAACATACCCTGAAAAAATTAGCATTTGATTGCTGTTAGTTTAGGAACATTGTCTGAAAATTTGAGGCCATTTGAAGCATTAATGCCACAGATATTAATTATTTAGCTTAATATCTGAGTAGTATACATGAAGCCATCTTTAACTACCCGTAACTTTTTGTAACAATTTTTTACAAATATTTTGTTTGCGCCAATCGTTTTATTGGCATCAATTCTATAGAATAACACAATTTCCAGGGTATGTTACAAAACCTTGTCAGTTCACCTTTAAACAAGTCATATAAACGAAAGGGAAATTAATATTTGTTAAATGCCATTTAATCCAGTTCAAGACAGTATTTTAAGGTGAACCATGAAGAAACAAGTTTTGCAACAAAATCCCTGTTCAAATTGGAAATTAATGAAAAGTTATTAGGTACCACTTAAAGTTTTAAACATTGGAATAGCCGAACCTCCTAACTGAATTACCCCGTCGAACTTTAAGTAGGTACTAATAACTTTTTTACTATATAATTTCCACTTATTTTATTGCAACACTTGCTTTCTCCATAAATTTTCTTCATGCAGGTTAAGTTTCAGGGTACCTTACAAAACCGTTTCAGTTCACCTTAAAAGCAGAATTCCACAGCAATAAATATTAAGTGTTGAGTAAGGAAAATTGCTGCCAAATTTCACCGGAAATAGCCACATAAATGCGTAATATTTTAGTAGTATACATATATTACAAATGTTTATTGCAAGCTGAAATTTGCACAGGAAACAATGTATAGGTTATATGATGTTTGAGGGAAGCAATGGCAGCGAGTTATGCAGGTAAGCCTACTCGAAAAGCACCCCCGAATCGCGTAGGCTGTTGGAAAGTAGGTTTGATTTTATTTTTACTTGTGTTCTGAAGGATGAAACTCTCACTTGGCCGGGCAACAGAACCGAAAACGGGTGCTATGCAAGTGCTATCTATAAAAGGTCAAGGAAATCTAAGCTGCGATGCGAACACTAGCGTAGGCCTACTACACGCATGCGCAACTGCGCCATTACATTTTATTTCCTTGCAACCAACAAACAGATAGTTCAACTCGTACATACTATTCGCTTACATAATACCCTTACATAATATATTTACACAATATATATGTTGGTATTTTTAAACCCTAAAACATTAACAACAGGAAAATCTTTTCTCATAAAATGATAAATTCTTAATGCAAATGTATGTAGTATGCTAATTTGCTGATAACTGCATAATTTTTATATACTGATATAGTTATTATTAGACATTTTACTTGCATTATTCAATATTAAATAGATTTATTTTTAAATCAAGATTTTGTTTTAAAAATCTTTATATACACTTCAGAAAAGAAAAACAAATAAAATATTATATTATCCGTTTTTAAATAATTGTTAGCACCTGATGATGATCATTTTAAGAGTAGAAATAATTATTATCAACAAGTAGTAATGTTGTAGTAAATATAGTTTTATGGGGTCTGTTGGGTTCCCAATGGTAACATGTATAAAGAAAAATTTCTAGTAGAATTTGTGTTAAATTAAATGATAGTTTATTTTGAAATGAAGGGGCTTCTGATTTTCATTGTAAATTATATGTGAAATATATGTAAAGAATGATAATAAATGTACAAAGTAAGTCTTACCTTCAAAGATCCATTTCTGAGATTTCTTCATTCTTTTGATGTACATAGTGGAACCTTTGGATTGTTTGTTGGTGTCAGCTGACAAAGATTGCGAGATTTTCTTGCATAACTCCACTTGTTCTTCAACAGTTGGATAAATATGGCCTGGTTCATCATAAAAGCTCGACGATGAAAACATCTTTCCTGCATATACATATATAGCAGCACACCAATTATTCGCACACAGTTCAAACTGAACTCACATAAACTGTTCACATTCATTCGGCCAAGCATAACTATAATAGGCCTATATGCCAGCATTTTCCAGGTTTTCCTGAGTGCTTAGGCAAAACTTCCAAAGCATATTCTATATTGGTTAAACTAGTCTTATTGCAACCATTGCCATTAATAATTTTAATTTAAAACACATTCAAATTGCATATTATATTTCTATTTATGTACGTATATATAAATTTCCCTGAATATTTCAGGTTTTGGCAAATCTTTTGGCAAACTTTAGGCAAATTCCCTTAGTTTCCCTGCTTTATAAAGAGATCTCAGTGTAATAAGTATTATGAAATGAATTAATGCATTCTTCTGTATTTGTAATACAGGTCATAATTATTTTCAATACTCTTGCAACAAAACCAAATAAATATTTTTGTGAATAAATAATAATTATAATACAAATTATTACAGGTTTTGCTGTGAAAGTCAAATATTTCAGACACTTAAAAATACACAAATCTGGTTTGTAATAATGTCAATAGACTGGTTTAGCTCTGTACTTTTAGAAGCTGAAATATTGCAACATATGTAAATCTGTAATTCCATGAAATTGGATAAGAAACTTAATAAAATATTGCAAGTTCACTTTAGTATTATAAGAGTGTTTGTTGCAGTTTTGTTAATGTTACTACACAGGTAAGTTGCCCGTTGTTCAAATACATAACAGCATCCATTATTAGAAACAACGACTAAAGGTATAGAGCAAAGAGAGCATCTCACATACTTTTCAGCGCCATTTTGAGGTATAAACAAAATGAGGCCCAAATTTCTTAGCTTTTGCACTTTTTGCTAATATTAGTGAATGTTTTCAAAGTGTGGGATCACTACTTAAGGATGTGGGTAGAGGGGATTTACCCTTACTTCTCCTGACCAGGTTGATGGCCTCCATCTCTTCAGGCGGTGGAGGCTGCAAAACTTTCCAAATCCGTTTCGGATCCAATTCTGCCGATAGGGGGCGCTGTAACCAAATTCACATGTCACTCAACGGTTTTTTGTTGCACATTTCCGTACAAGTTTTTTTTCTCCTCCTCCAAAGATATTTTTCGAAATACAACTCAGGGACACAAGTCAACGGCCAAAAAATTCAAGTAACATCCTTAAAATAGCAGCAGACATTTCTCATTGTAATAACCCCAAATTAGTTTCCTGAAATGACAGCTGTGCATTAAGTTGCCATTGTGTTGGACATAGAAAATTGAAGTCAATAAAGTTCTGTGTATCAATCAATATGACAAGCCCATCATGACTTTAAAATATTTACATGATCATTCAAAAATGCAAAATATCATTAGAATATTGTCTTACCTGATTCTCAATGTGGTCAGTGCCATTAAACTCCATTGTTGGCATGCTCAGGGGACGTTGATTTCGATGGTTTGATGATGGCAAAGGTGGAGCAGGAGGTGGTGGAGACCGAGGAGGATAAGTGGGGACCTGGTGCAGGTCGTTTCCCAGAAAAGTCTTCAAATAAAAACAAATAATGGATCATAAATTCATTAATTAAATAGCAGCAATGAAATTCCACTTTTACGGATCATACTATTAATAGACCTTAAAGGTGAACTGACAAGGTTTTTCAACATGCCCTGAAAAAGCTAGCATTTGATTGCCACTAATTTAGGAACATTGTCTGAAAATTTGAGGCCATTTGAAGCATTATTGCCACAAATATGAATTATTTAGTTTCATATCTGTGGAGTGTACTGAGAAGTATATTGTGAGATATGTACACTGGAGCGCCATTGATAAGCTCTGCCATTGGCTAAATCTGCAGAGGTGCTTGCCTTCATTGGCTGAAAATTCAAATTTTGCCAAAACCAGACACAGTGACGCCAACACGGTGACACCGTCCTTCCATGACGCCCTCTTTAACTACTTGTAACTTTTTGTAACAATTTTTTTAAAAAGTTTTGTTTGCGCCAATCGTTTTATTGTCATCAATTCTATAGAATTACACACTTTCCAGGGTATGTTACAAAACCTTGTCAGTTCACCTTTAAATGACATTAATGAGCAAATTAGTGAATGAATAATTTTATAAATGAAATTATTGTATACGTATGCATTTTCGTGCACTGACCTGCCGAATTTACAGTTTGGCTACATAAACATCTAATTTTACCCTCAAAATATAAATGTGATACTGTGCTGTGTTGCTATAATAGCTGTAGCTCAAAGTGATAAACAATGGCACATGCTCATACATGCGCAGCACGAACACAAAAACCGCATCTTTTATATAGCAAGTTAGTTACTTATTTTCAACTTGAAGCCGAAAGAAGTTTTTTTTCAGGGCTGTTTATGTCAACATTTCTTTGAAAATAAGACTCGGTGCTACTAAAATTGTCAGTGAACGCTTTGCACTTGTGCACGATTTGTCATTGCAGTTTGCTTTTCAATTTTTCTTTCGGTTTTGACATATAGCTCACTTAAAGAGGTGGAACATTTATTTAAATTCTCATTTTGATCGTTATAAAATATTTCAGCATTCAATACTTACCCAGCTATGTTTTCACATTTTATATAAGGGGGAGCTTTTTGTGGGAGTTTCACTGCATAACACATCGGTTCATTAAAAGCAAATGCCAAAGTGTCAACAGTTTAGTATACAGTTTTTTTTTTAAGAGGCTACCATTTTAAAATATTACATTAGCATTTAAATAATTGCAAAGACAAGCTGAAAATAAGTGTCTATCCAAAAAAAAGTGCTAATTTTAAAAAAAGGGTAATTAATGACAGACTTGACATAAACTTGCCTCCTATTTGATTTATCTTGTTTTTGGCCAGATTACTGGGGTGTAAAACGTGAAATAGTTTATGCAAAATGATGCAGGAAAACTTTTTTCATAAGCTGCTGCAATGCATCATGGTTATAATATACCATGCCAACAAAGCATTTTTCATGGTGCAATGTCAAGCTGCCATTGTACTACTATATAGAGTAACATACAGTGTTTATTTGATGCTTGCAAGTCAGTATTGTTATTTTCATCTGGCTAAACGGTGTAGCCTATAACAAATTGCCGACAAAGGAAACAGAACCTTGACTCGATCAATTAGAGGTCAAAGAGACAAGATGGCATATACACAAGTTCAGTAAACTGCCGTGAAGAGGGCGCTCCAAGCTGCATTTCAGAAGCAGATGTAACCACTATTCTAGTATGAAAGTATAGTGCAACTGTTATATAACAAATATCTAATCAAACAATTCCAATATACCTAATCACATATTTAGCTTTGTACTTTCTTTAAAGGTGAACTGACAGAGCGGTAAGTGAACTCTGAACTTTATCCTTTCTGGCCAATCATGGACAGACTAATTGGCAAGTAGTCCCAATTTACCCAATGGCAGGGTTGGTCAGTCCACTTTTACCGCCCTGTCAGTTCACCTTTAATGTGCATTAGTAAAATATTAAATGCTACCCACGTAAGGCATCCATCACACTTCTGTATCGCCTCAAGATTATAATAAAGGAAATTCGAAACTTGGAATAACTAATATCACTTGCTAATGTATATTTAATAATAACAAGAAACGAACACTTTTGTCAAATTCCTCCATTTAAAGGTGAACTGACAAGGTTTTGTAACATACCCTGGAAAGTGTGTAATTCTATAGAACTGATGCCAATAAAACGATTGGTGCAAATAAAACATTTTTAAAAATTGTTAACAAAAAGTTACGAGTAGTTTAAGAGGGCGTCAAGGAAAGACAGTGTCACCACGCTGGTGTCACAGTGTCCTGTTTCGGCAAAATTTGAATTTTCAGCCAATGGCCGAGCTTATCAATGGCGCTCCAGTGTACATATCTCACAATATAGTACTCAATACACTCCAATATACTGTATTTATTGATTTTAATTAATTGAGAATATACTATAGGGATTTTGTTTTGCTGGGTTTTCCTGAATTTCGTAATCCTTATATTATCTGTTTGAAAAGAATCAACCCTGGCGTGAAATTGGAGGAGCACATTGTGGGCATGTTGCCCATTTCCAGTTGCTTTGTCAGTTTTTGTACCGCTGTCTAATCTGTGTTCCAGCAGATAAATAACCAATACAAATGGAATTACTATATTGTTTGTAAAGTTTATATTTTATTACATCAATATATAAGTACAGTGTATGCACAAATATAGCAGTATTGTTGCATATCGTTGTAATAAAAGGATGTGGAAAAAGAACAAACTGTTGTGTAATGCTCAGCAGAACAATATAAAAACAAGAGTGGATAATAAATTCATAATAGCTATTCATTGCTATATACAGAATTTTTCTATGCAAGATATTCAATGCCATTTTAGGATTGATTATATTTCAACTACTACATATCAATGACATTCATAGACAAATTGATAACAAGATAAGACTTTAAAGTGGCCCAGAATATATCATTTTCTAATTAAGGTTAATTGCATCCTTTTGTATTGATCATTTGATTATTTCCATTTACTAATCTTAAATTGGGGGAACTTTTGCAATAATTGATGGGAAGTGAGATTGACCACCTGGTCATGACCTCAGTCTTCAAGATTGAGTAATTATAAGGCACATGGGCAAGTATTGGTTATTTTATGCTGCACCTCGTGTCCGCAGCCATCTTGGATTTAAGTATGGTTTGTTGACACGAACATACCATGTAAGTATACTAAATTCCAATTTATCTTGGCAAAAAGGGGCGTGTCTACTTTCATGATTGACATCTTAAGAGCCAATAGTAAACGGTTGCTGCCCGATTGGCCACGCCCCGAAAGGGTGCAGTTTGTAAGCCAAAAATTGGCTAGTAAATAAACCAATAATCAAATATATTCACACCTGTTTTGCAAAGACACGCCCCTTTTTTCCCAACATAACTTGGAATTTACCATATACTAATATACAAACGCACATATTTATTGATAGTGTTTTAATTTTAATAAATCAACAAGTAGTAATTTATTTATTTCTCAATAATATTAAATTTGCAGCTATTTATTACAACTACCATGAAAAAGAAATACCTAAATTACATTATAATTATTATTATCTCTCACCACAACTTTCATATGTGATGCCATAGCAATAAACTGAACATCTTGTTATTCTGGAATTTACCATTATGCTTTCTATCATTTTCCTGAGCAAATATCATAGACACCAACCCTTAAATTAATAGTTGACATCATTCATGGATGTCCCCTAATACTAATCATGCAATATTACTGAATCTTAATTACCTGGGATGTTGTTTTCGAGGTAGTCGTATCAGTCGTTGTGTTGCTTGAAGTGCGTTGAGGTGCCCCAAAGGGGCTCCAAACTTGAACATTGGAGGAAGTGATTTTGGAAACCCTGAACATGTGGTCAGTGGAGCCCATGTTGTACGCAGTCACCTCCGGCTGGGTGCCGGTGGTGATATGGTCAATATGGTTGTTGGTTGAAGTAGGATCTAATGTGCAAACTGCAACTGGAACTGGCACTGGAGTGTCATCTGGCGGCAGCCCAGGCAGCCCATCCTCCCCACTTTTTGAAAGTGGGCCAACTTTCTCCTCTTCTGTCTGATCTGGCTCTTCTGCATGCAAACAGCCATCATTTGCTATTCCTTCCCATGTGTCTTCACGAGAGGTGTCTCCTGTAGTTGCATCTTCTACAACAGCCTCTAAACTTTCCTCTTTATCTGTGGTATCTTCTGCTTGCAATTGCTGTTCAATACACATGATTTATTAGTTTTCTCTGAAGTCCAAACTTTAAATTCCTACACATAATCATGTAGCTCCGCTTTTATTAAAGGTGAACTGACAAGGTTTTGTAACATATCCTGGAAAGTGTGCAATTCTATAGAATTGATGCCAATAAAACGATTGGCGCAAACAAAACTTTTTTAAAAAATTGTTACAAGTTGGGAGTCAGTTCACCTTTAAGTGGTGGATTTTAGAGTCTGCATCTGTTACACAGTCTTATTCACTAAAGCAAATGAGCAGGCGTGGCTTCCTTTGCTAGTGGCGCCCATTAAAACAAAGTTGTCAGCTAATAAAAGAGCATGAAACAATTCAATTGGCCCTTTTAAAATCAGTGTTCTGCAATTGGCTGAAGAAAAAAAAACGTTGGGAAAATGGCGTCCTTAGTGAGAAAGTTTGTTTTCAGCCAATCAGACTGCATAATTTGCCTCACTACAGCCTCCATCTTGGCAATGGGAGGTGCTTACTGAAAAGGGTCAATTGCTTAAGTCCATTTTTGCACCCTAATGAGGGAGGAGCTACAAGTTTCTTCTCTCTTTGCTCTTACTATAGGTAAATTAAGCATTTCTAAAGTAACATTCTCATGATTACAGTTCACTGTTATATAAATTAAGTTATGCAAGGTGCAATAAATCCTATTGTATTTTTAAATAGAAGTGTTCCTTTAAAGGAATGTATATTACATACCTGACAAGCAGCCACAATCTCCTCTTCCAAGTCAGATGCCTCATCCATGTCTCGGTGTTCCTCAACATATTCCACATCATCTTCAGTTTCATTTTTCCATGGAACTTCACCGTTTGCAGCAGCAGCAGCAGTAGTAGCAGTAGTTGTTGCTGCTTCTTCTTGTGTATTCATTGAAGAATGTTGAACAGATTGCGGAAGGATCTGCGATAAAAATGGGACAAGGAACCACTTGAGAACTACTTGCCAAAGGAATATGGGTAAATTGCGAACATTGTCACTATACGGAAGCAACATCTGAACATTACATGCAGGGCCTACATCGTCTATGTGGACTATGAACAACCTTTGAGCCAACTCTTTTCTACTTCCTCTGTCTCCTGCAACTAAATCTGGCAGATCCCATTGGGCTAAACAAAGTGCTCTCTGCCCGTTTGCTTCATTTGCGAGGCCCGGATTTCCGGAACTCTCACTCTAGACACATTAATTGAGCATTTGCTAATTTGAGGGGCTTACATCTCACCCTGGACATCAGGGTCAGGGACAAACTGTTTGGCACAACTTCAAATACAACTCTGCATAGACATTGTATAATGGTATTTACGAAAAAAGTTACTCCTTCAAAACCACCAATGAAATGCACAGGATTATGTCAAAATAAACAAATTGTTAGAAATAAAGGTGATGAGTTATTTTTAAAAGCTACAACTTTAATTTTTTCAATATACTTGGAGAATTAGCCAAAAAAGAGTTAATAAAACCTTGGACAAGATAAAACTTAGAAATTGACAATAAAGTTTGCTAGATACGAGGTCGACAAACCTAGTTGAACCTCCTAAATTAATTATCCCGTCCAACTTTAAGTGCTAATAATTTTTTACTAATTTCCACATATATTTGGTTCCAACACTTGCTTTTTAATGGTTTAAATTACTTAATGCAGGTTAAGTTTAAGGGTTAATAAGGGTACAGTTATTCTCAACTAAATCCAGTCAAAAGCAAAGGAACTACTTTCTTTGGGGAGGATTACTGTGATTTGATTTATGCATTGCAAGAAGGCAACAGCCAATCAGGAAATACTGTAGCTTCAACTTGAGTTGAGAATTACTGTAGGTACTTTACAAAACCATGTCAGTTCACTTTTAAGTTATTGTATACATTTGATTGTAATTTGTATTAGGATTAATTAAGTAACGCCACTGAATACTTAAAAGGGTTATAACCTCATTAGTGATGACAATGTCCTCATCAGATTCCTCTTCAGTATCCAAATGTTTCTGGGTTGATTTTGAAGGATCATTTCTTTCAAATGCTACCTCACTTTCTTCAATCACCATGTTGGTTTCAGTTGGTTCTGCTTCCACAATGGGCGTTTGCTGATTGGTTTCTATGTCCAGTTGTGTATTATCCGAATTGCACCTGAATAATGAATACAAAGGATTTCTGTAAAAATTAAGCTATATACCCTGAAACTTAGCCAATACGAAGAAAGCAGGTGTTGCAACAAACTCTACTTGAAAATGAGTAAGAAAAAGTTATTAGCACTTCAAGTTTTAAAGTATGCCAGATAGGTTGGCTAGTATAGGCAAACATCCTATTTTAATCACCCCTACGAACTTTAAGTGCTCATAACTTTTTTTTACTAATTTCCACAGATTTTGTTGTAATACATATTTGATTTCTTTATGGTTTTACTTCATGTAGAGCAAGTTTCAGAGTGAATTACAGAACAACGTTAGTTCACCTTTAAGACTGCTGTAATGCACAGCTAAGTAATCTTCCATAAATAAAATTCGCCATAACAAAGCGCTCTTTCATTCATTATGCACATTGAAAACAGACAATTTAAAAAACAGTGTCATTTTTTGAAGAAAGGTCACCCCCAGCAGCAGCGGTTACTAAACTTTTGTACGCGTTTTTCTAAAAGTTTGGATATAATCCAAAGTGCCTACAGTATGTTCACACCTCGAGTTCGCAAATACTCTAAAAGAGGCTTTATGTGCGAGATTTTGTCACCAAATTAAAAAGAAATGAAATGACAAGGTTACATGCATAACTGCCACAAGTTGAAAGCAGATTTACCGGATAATGTCAAGAGTCAAATCACTGGTTGCATCGTCCATGATGTCCATGGCTTGATCATATGTGAGGCTTGTGCACTCCATGCAATTAACACTCACCACTATGTCACCTTCCAAGAGGATGTTGTAAGCCTTGCTTTTAGCACGAACCTAAATTACAACAACAAACAACACAACTGAGCTCTTCAATTAGTCACAAAGATTGAAACCATACATACAATCCACTATATATACTTATACTGGAATATATGCATACATAATATAGTTTTTCCTTGATAAATATAGTGCATAAAATTACAAATTAATTACACAATTGTAATCAGATCCGAAGCTGTACACATTTTTATATAATTGTAGTTTGCTCACATGTTATTAAATAGTTGTAGGTCTATTAATTATTTGACATTACACATATGCAGTTATCACAATTTTACTTTCATACAACTAGAATAACTTAGTTTATGCATAAAAGTTTTCAAAATTATTCTTTAAATAAAATACGTATCATAACCAAAATTAAATATGCAACAATAAATTAATAAATACACCTTTAATTTATTGCAATAAAAGTTTAAATATTAAAGGTGAACTGATACGATTTTGTAAGGTACCCTAAAACTTAACCTATACTTAAAGTAACGCAGTGAATAAGGTAAGTAAAGTGTTGAAACAATTTCTGAAAATCTATAATGTTATTAAGGATTGTATTGTATTAATTGTATTGTATGTATTGTATTAATTTAAAATGATAATAAATAGTACTTTACAGTGTCAATGATAATAATGATAATGATAATAATTTAAACTTTGGGAAGCATTTATATCAATTAAATCAATTAAATTAAATATCACTGCATAAAGTATTATTTGCACAGTTAAAATTTACAGATTAGAACAATGGAGTATTCCTTATACAATTGTACATAGTATAGTGACACCTACCATATACTGTATAGTGCAGTACACACTTTCCCAAAACGAAATACTACAACCTTGGTAAAGTTTGTTATTTTGTTTGGAGTTTTGAGGATCATTGCCAACTCATCAGCCATGTGAAGAAATTTGCAAAGATGTTCTGCATGATTTCCTCCAATATATATTCATAATATTGTGCACTTGTAATGTTCATATTGTTGGAATTTTGTTGTGTTAATTTTTTATTTACATTGATTTCAGTGAATCTCTATAGTACTATACATTTAGTTTGGCGAATTTCTCGCAAGAGGGCCTCCTTGATTTGTCGAGTAAGTAACTTTAAAAGTTTATTTATAGACAGTGTAAATAATACGTCGGCTGAAACTTGGAGCGGAAACGATATTTGGCACAAATAAAAATCATATACCGGATATAAACTATAGTGGAGGGCATGCATGCTTGAAAATTATTATTTCTCATTTCGCAGATATAAAATTATACAAAATGAAAATTTTAAAAATGTCTTAAAAATTGCATCTTCCAAACTGTTTAAGTTTGAATACTAGTCCCAATTTGAAAGGTGTAGATAAATATAAAATTAGTATAATAGAGCACATTTCCTATTATGTCAGGTAACTGAACAGTTTATTTAGAATTTCAGCTGAATGGGTAATGTCTAGTTGCACCCTTGAAGATGCTTCCCTGCATGTCATTCAATAAGCCTATTACTCGGTGAACTGCTCAGTAAATTTGTAGAATGTTTGCTGAGCTGATTATGAGTTCATTTGCTCTATTACACTAATTTTATGATGCTCTACAACTTTCAAATTGGGATTAAGGTTCTAACTGCAATGGTTTGCAAAATAAAAGACATTGAATCTATATAGGATTACCCCTGTATATAGGAAACTAAACAAATTACATTGAAGTAAGCGTTCCATATATTTTTCAGACAAACTTTATACAAAACTATATTTGTGTTAGGGTAGTACTTACATAAGAAATCTGAAAAAATTAAAGTTCATGCATGGGTACAGTATGTCAGACAACAAAAATTAAAGGCTAAACAACAAGTATTTTGTTCTTCTGAATGTGATGAAAGTTTTAATGAAATAACCTTTAATTATAGGCCTATTTTTAACCTCATTCAAGCATCAAAATGAAAGTCCAGCATCTAAAATGCACTGGTTACAATTTATTAATACAATGTCTTTTATTTTGCTGTTATTTTGGCTTCAAAGTAACAAATTAGTAGTGCTTTAAAAATCTAAAGGAATTATATCTATGAGATTTTAAAAAGATATTGATGGAAAAATTATTCAGCAATACAGTAAGTTGTTAGTTAACATTACAGTGTTACTGGTTAAGAATATACACTGTTGTTGTTAACAGGATAATTGAGTGGAGATTACCTTTGAAACAGTCAAAGGCAAGCCTTGCTCTGGATCTCCTTCCAGCCGAAATCCCCATGGTCCTCCTCCACTTAGCCTGATGGTTATCCTTCTACCTCTTGAAGCCTCCATTGCCTCCATCATCAAGATCTCTGTTCAATGATGCTAACTTGTCTTTTAAAATGTCTCCATGATGCCATAGGAGATGGTCTCATGGAAACAGAGCAAGTCTTTGGCATGAAGTAAACGTCCACCAAGAGCTGCCAGCAAGTGCCAAAGTTGCCGACCTGATTTCTCTATATAGAAATGTTTGTGTTCAATAAGGACAGTGCCAAACAGTTTTGTTTTTTTCTGGTTTGATCACCCAGTCTGGTACCTTGGTCATCCACACGGTCAGTTAGTTTTCTCTGGCAAAAGAGGAGGAATATTTGGCTGTACACTGCTAGTAGACTTGGCAAATGTTTGATGGCAGCACAAAAACAGCATTTTCAACATTCTTCCATTTCATTTTGGGTGACCAGAGTTGGATGTTGGATGGATGTAAAAGCTGCGTGGGATGTTCTTCAAGTCAGACTTTCAATGCTTTGGCCATGGGATGCTGAAATTTGCCAGGTTAAAATTAGACATCAACGTTGTTGCTCTGCGGGGTGTGGTGTTAATGGCTGCCCCATGTGCCATCACTATTGGCTTGCTATTGGCCAACAGTTTGGCAACATCATTCAAAAATCATTCAGCTTCTGATCTTTTAGATTACAGCCAAAGCACAACTACTGTGTATACCAGCATATAATACATTCATTAGGATTTAAAATTAAAGCACAGACTAGAAATCCAAGCAATTGAACAGCAGCCTGGAAAATATTACTCCATAAACAAAAAACAATTGAATCAGGAATGTTATTTGGTCAATAACTCATTGTAGTCGATCATCAACTGTTATTTGAATCCTTTTTCGAAGCTGTAGTTACATTATTTGCAGTAATTTTTATGCATAGACATGGCAGAATTATGTCTAAATAAAAAAAAATAGGACTTTGCAGTGAAAACAACCCATGAAGCTACCCCATTTCGATTTTTGTGATTGAAATATTTTCGAATCTGGACTAATAGCCGAACTAAAAATGTATAGACATTAAAATGTACCAGAAGACTGATCTGCATATCAAATTTCAGCTCTGTAGGATGTATGGAAGTTGGGTAAAAATGAGATCAAAGAAGTCCCTGCAAACAAACAAAAATTAATACCACTCATGATAAACAAAGAAACTTAGTAAAAATAGTACATAACGTTTTGGGAATTGTTTCTACTTATGAAGTCAACTTATAAAGTTGTTGATGCTTATATAAAATATACATTTGATTAATTCCCTGTAATAATTATTGACTTTTAGAATGAAATTAACTGCATTGACAAATAATGGCTTAAACTTTTCGATGGAATTTTCCGTTTGATTTTACTGGAGATTGAACCTGTAATTCTGCCTTATTGTTCAAAATAGAAATCAGCTAACCTTGCACGTGTATAACCGAATTGAAAAGGGGTCACAACTTGTCTTCCACATACAGATCACGTGACATCAACAATAGTGATGAATGCAGGCTACTATTACTGCAAAGAAACCATTGCAAGTTACACCAAATTAACGTCTGAGTAGCGAGAAACCCATAAACTGCAAATGAAATTTAATACCTTTATAAATTATTAACTGCATTGTAACTTCAATTGAATACAATGGCATCTCTTATAAAACATGTTTATCCTCCCTTGGCATTTTCCATGTACAGTGAAACACACTATTAGCTTGCTACAAGTGAAGCACACTTTCAGGGGTAGCTTTTATCTAACTTATGAATATTATAAAATTTTAATAATTACTATTATGTAACACACAATTTATTGTCAAAAAAACATTTGATTGCTCACACACCTGCAAGTTGTTTGTAATCGATAGTTTCCCATGGAATTTTAGCTTCTCACCATTGGTCATCAATCAACCAATGGCGTTATTGGAGTACATAACAAAGACCTAATATTGACAATGCTGTTAAGCAGATTCAAATATCCTTGTACTAATTAAAAATTATGCCAAAACCTTCAGCATGGCAAATAAAATATGCATGCAAATATATTTTTATATGTATGGCAATACATGTGTTACAGTAAAAACCAGGTGACATGACATGTTCAAACATTCAAGGCACTGCATTGTGAAACAATACCAGCAAATGTTGTGGGGTATATTAGCAAAAAAGCTTTTGGTTACCTGGTGGAAGAAGGTTGTATATGAAAAACAGATGGAACTACATTAACTACATGGCAGGTGTTTGCAGCTGCTTCAAAAAAATACAGATTGTCATGTATACATTGCCTAAATATAGTCACCATGACACCCTGTGCCATATGTGCAAAGTCAATTTGATCGAATTGCATGCTTATCACTAAAAGAAGCTACATGTTTTCATTTGCATTTAGATGTGGAAAGGAAAGGATGTTGAGCAAAGCAGCAAAGTATGTACTTTTTGGTGCAAAAGTTTTAAATATTGCATTTCACTTTATAATTTTGGATAAGTATTTTATGTAATATACATTTGTACAAACAATACCAACAATCCAAATCAATATCATTGATTTTTGATATGGCTACAAGTTACATGACAGTGATTAATGGAAAAACTAGCTACATATATACTATGTACAGATGCATCATCCATTTTTATGCATTTTATTGACATACAAAAATGAATTTAATCTTAACCTAGTTTTTCCATTAACTTTTATACATATATGTATATATGCAGTATGATATTGGGAAAGTTTGATTAGTTCTTGTCTATAGGAAGTTACTTTTAGTATACAATATACTGAAATATTGATTCTACTCAAGACAATTTTCAACAAATTAAAATTTCACATGCATATACATTTCTAAAATTGCATTACAATGATATTAATTTTATTTTACCCATGAATAGAACTAAATATGAACAAAAATTAAATTGTCAGTACATATTAAAACATTGATTTATTATAAGAGAAGTTACATTATAAAATGCTCACTTATTTTGCTGGTATCAATATTATAATATAGTATTTGAATTTCTTGGGTTTACATTTTAATGATTTACACACTTTAAACACTAACATTTAAGCATTTAAGATATCTCTTCTTCCAGATATATACATTATACCTATGTATTTATACTTAAATTCCACATAGCTTTTTTACATATTTACCCGGCCCAAAGGATTTTTATGACTCAAGTGTAAAATAATGTGGAACTACTTTGCAGACCAAAAGGAAATGGCAAAACTAAATATATACAAGTGAGGAAGTGATGTAAACAGGCGACAAAACTATATATAAATAATACCTGACCAATTGCAAGCAGAGCAGAATCTTGTAGCCAATCAATGGCACTGTGTCCCAGTTGAAGTGTGCATGCCAGCATGGGCAACAACTTGTCGCTTTCATCTCCATCTTCTGGTGCAGGACAATGTGAAAGTGGAAAACATGTGGGTGGAGAGCCACTGGTGCCAAAAAAGCAAAAGAGAACTACTGCAAAAAATTCGTCCAGAGAACGCCAACAACCAGCAATGGACAGCAAAGTTCCTCAAGATTACACTTACATGAAGGAATTAGTTGCAGAACTTCAGGGTACTTTGAAGGAAAAGGAACAAGTTGTTGAACAACTCACTTATGAAGTGTCAGACCTCAGGAGACAAATGAAACTCAAAGACCAACTTGTGACAAAGTTACAGAGGGAAATTCACAAATTAAAGGTTGGTTAATTGGAGATATTACCGTATTACAATTGTAACTGTTATTTAATTGATGGCTATAAAGGAAATTTAAAGGGGTGAACTTAAGAAAAACCATTGGAGAACCTCCTAACTTAATTACCCCCTTGAACTTTTAAGTGCTCATAACTTTTTTTTTACTAATTTCCACATATTTTGTATATATACATATATTTATCCAATATCACACATCACCAATAATATAAAATAATTCCTACAGATTTCCCTTACAGTCAACCAAACTTTAAGACAAAATTTGGAATGTAAATTAGGCAATACAATTAAAATTATTATATGCCATATAAGTTTATGACAAGAAAATGCACAATTTATAGAAAGTTCAATGTTGTAAATTGTGTACATTGAAAGCACAATGTGAGAAATGAATGCTAGTTGACTATATAAAAAATGCAATGCACGAGAAATAAATTTAGCACATTATGCTAAGGCCAAAATAAAAGAGCACAGACAATAAATCCATAAACATAGAACTGAGTTGTAAACAAAGCTTCAAAGACTAATAATACAAAATGAGAAGACCAGAAGTTGCTATAAATATAACAATGCCTTCATATAGGCCTACTCACACATATAATTAATTAAACACCTCATTGATCAATTTTGAATCATTTAAAAGATAAAATAGTAAAGAGTTTTCTAAAATCACACCATTAAACAAAGTTGTACTATTTAAAGTAAACCTATAAGAAATAAGTTTAAAGTTTCTATATAAATATCCCAAAAAAGCAATGACAGTATATCTAGCTCATTGATATTTCCCTGGAGATATATTCTTATTACCATGAATATCACAAGCATGTTATTAATTCGGTGAATTGCATTTAAAAATAATTTCCCAAAGGCAACATCTAGACAGCCATTCAAGTCGTTTTGAAATATACAAGCATTTTTATGCCGGATTTTCTAAACTCTCCCACCAATCTTATTATCTCAATGTTGAGGAAATCTTCATCCGGACACATGTTTAATCAGCAGTGACTTTTAGCTTGCTTTTAGTAACTTTTGCCTATAGGAAATGTCCTATAACACAAGGAAGTGTGAATGAGGACATGAAAGTGTTATTTTGACCATGACCAATTTAAATGCCAACAAACAAAAGTTTTATACATTCTGCACCCTTAATTACTAAGTAATTTAACACAATTATTCAAAATAAAATATCTACATTATTGTTTTTTCTTATGTTTAATATATTTTAATGCATTTTATGTACAGAATATAATGCATACATTTTCAAACTTAAATAGCCAGAGAAGAAAACTATTTCTAATAAACATGTATATAATTTCCAAATAATTCTTATTATTCACTATTTTTCTCAGTCTGTTTTGGAAGCAACTACTGATATTTTCAAAGATGCCAAAAGCGACATTTCCACATCTCTTCACAAAAGACATCCCAAGATCAGCCAAGGAATTCTTGGAAAAAAGATTGGAGTTTCTGGTGAAAGTTTCTTTCAAAGTAAAAATATTGAAAGTATTCAAGTACAAACTTATGAAAAAGATTTCAGGTAAGTACACTCTGCAATACATGTACTAGTATTCAAATTGACAGCTTCTCAAATAATTATTATTATAACCAGATCTAAGCAATTGATCAAGGATGCCATCATGGACAATGATTTCTTGAAGAATATCAATTCTTCACAAGTAAGGGAAATAGTAGATTGCATGTACGAGAAGAAAATTGAACCAAATTGCTTTGTGATTCGAGAAGGGGAACCAGGTGCACATCTATATGTATCAGCTGGTGGGAATAAAATGTTCACAATTTATATTAAAAAGTGTATTTATCAATTCTAAAAATTATTTTTTATTATGGTAAAATGTAGAGGGAGAATTAGCAGTTTTCCAGGATAATAAGGACCTTGGAAGAATGGCATCTGGCAAAGCATTTGGAGAACTAGCCATACTGTATAACTGCACAAGAACAGCATCTGTGAAAGGTAGGTATAGTACTACACAGAAATCTGGTTATACTTTATAAAATTATTTTCACAGACACAACCCTTTGTGTCAATTGTTCAACTTCCAATAAGTAATTAGTGAATAACAACATTCAGACTTACAAAACTCAGTGTAGAGATGAACAAACAAGAGATCCTACCCTTACAAGGGACTGTCAAGAACTGCCTTAATACAATTTTATCCAACTCTATTTAAACAGAATCCAACCAATAGCAATGCATCTACTCGGCTAAGTATATTGCAACAATATGCAAATCTAATGTAAAGCGAGTGCAAGGTACAACAGTTGGCCACCTCAAAAATGTAAACAAACTTGTGAGTCATCACACCTTAAAGTTGTATGGGGTAATTGGCCTTTTTCAGTAAGCTGCTATTGGTTTAAAAATGGCGTTCTTAGTTGGGACGAAGTGTAGAAACCTGTTTTCTGCCTATCAGATTGCAGCTTTATCCCAACAAAGGCCTCCATTTTGGAAAAAGGAGGTGCTACTGAAAAAGGACAATTAAGTTAGGAGGTTTGCATTTTTCTAGCTGACCTCTTATCTGGCAAACTTTACAATTTGTGTATGTTAATAATTTTTATTATTTTCTATTAATTTCCAGAGATTTTGTTGCAACACTAAGGTTACTTTTTCCATGGTTTTTCTTTGTACATTTATGTCATGTTTCAGGGTATCTAATTATTACAAAACCATGTCAGTTCATCTTTAAGTACACTGATCATCTTCACTATATTATAGGAAATTAAGTGAAATTACAAGAAATATATAGATAACATTAGAGTAAAAAGTATAATACAATAAATAATAATTACATCTATCAAAGCATATTTTAAATATAACTTATATAAATCCTTGCCATATAATAACAAATTAATTGGCATCAAAACTTCACAATACAACTTTTTCTTGTTCTCAACCATTACATAAAAATATAAGTTTCTTATGAAATTGTACAGAATGGATTCATTCAATAAACAGCATCAAAATTACTGACAATTTTGTCTTTTAAAATTGTTTTTACAGCTGTCACACATGCAAAAGTATGGGTTTTAGACAGGAAGATTTTCCAGATGATAATGATGCGGTCTGGAATTCAACGCCTTGAAGAAAATATTTCATTTCTAAGAAGGTATACAGTATTATGTACCTACTTAATTTATTCTAAATTTTACCTATTACAGAAGTGTGCTTTTGTTTACAGTGTGCCTTTACTGAAGAATTTATCTCAAGATATTCTAGCTAAAATGGCTGACGTTTGTGAAATTGCAAGTCCACATATTGATATATAATATACAAAAACAGCACTAATATCTAAACTAACCAAATATTAAAAATTTTCAGGAATTTTATCCCACATCAGAGTATATTATCAGACAGGGTACCACTGGTGATACATTTTACATAATAGGAAATGGAAAAGTAAGTTGAAATAAAATTCCAATAAATTTCATAAAGTAACTGCAAATCTATATATTACAGGTCAAAGTGACTCAGAAAATTAAAGGGAAATCTGAAGAGGTAGAAATCCGAACTTTAGAAAGAGGAGATTACTTCGGTGAAAAGGCATTACTTCGGTTAACAACATTACCATTAAATAATATTATTATCACTATTTAAAATTGTACATATTGTTTCAATGCTATACAATTGCAGAGAAGATTGCAGAACAGCAAATGTGGTTGCTTTACATCCAGGAGTTGAATGTTTAACTCTTGACCGCGTGTAAGTTCCTAACTAATATTAATAATAATTTTTAAATAATAAAACTATTAAAGGATATAATTCCATGAGGAACCTTCACTTTATTAAGATCCTTCAACCAGCTCATTGGTAACCTGGAAGAATTGCAAAATAGAGACTACGGAGATGACATCCGAAACGGCGAAAGGTAATAACATTCAAACATGAATAATATTACAGATTTTTAAGATGTTGTTCTATCCATAAAATTGCTTAAAATTGACAATTTTATAGTAAAGAGACTGGCTTAGAAGTGGATACAGAATACGCCAATATATGCCTTAAAGATTTGAAAGTGGTTGCAACGTTGGGCATCGGAGGATTTGGCCGCGTGGAACTGGTAAATAAATTCAAATTTAATCCCACAATATGTTACTTAAAGGTGAACTGACAGGGTTTTGTAAGGTACCCTGATAATTGGTTTGTAAGTAGCTATTTGTGTCCCTTAT
>JAQFZQ010000645.1:0-28757 GCA_034696005.1 Glomeris marginata | reverse complement strand
ATACTTTTGCCCAAATTCTAACACAGGGCGATACGGCAGCTGCACCACCTAACCACACACTACTCTTCCACCCTGCTGTAAAGTAACTAAAAAAGCAATAGAATTCTCTCTTGCTTCCTATTGGCTGACAACTTTCTTGCGAAGGCCGCATTATAAAGCAACACTGCCATAGCTAACTCATAGGAAAAGTTGCGCGCAATGTTGCGGTCAGCAACATTATTGTTATATAATTTTATATTGATTAATTATAGTGTAATATAGTTTAGCAGTTTTCTTACCTGGTGTTATCTCGTCGATTCTAGGTGCTAGGCCTTCATCCGAGCCTCCGACGACCGAGAAGCCGAAACGACGGTCACGCGCTCCGAGACCGATCTCGATGTCCCACACGAGACCACTCTGCAAAATTGTAATAATGTATTATAAAACAATGAAATTCCTCTATTCTTGCATAATTATACAATCCTTGTATACTATATTAAATAAAATAAATTGTATGTGTACTCATAACATTTCCAAATGAGTTCATCCTTTTCCAAAAAAAGTACTTTTGCACCACAAATGGAGCAAAATGACAAACAAGGTACGTTTTAACTTCATATATAGAGTATACAGAGCATGAAATCACTTTTTCCCAGAATATTACTTACTTTTTTTAAAAGAAAAATCTTTGGATCAATAGTATACCATACAATTTTGATGAAGTTCATTCATTCGGCACGTAACATTTCGGCATGTCATCGATTTTCATTAAATTAATTTCAAATAAAAGATTGGTTTCATTATTTAATTACTGTTCCAATTTATTCCAACCTGATGCTCACGAGTGTCCCTTGGTTCCTCGATGTCGAATAAGGAATCGATCAATTCAACATCCCTGGTGAAGTCATCATCATCATCCTCATCATTATCTGCTTCGGCTTCTGCCCAGGACCCCGGTACTGCCCAAGCACTAGGAGTGCAGTGACCGTTTGGTGTCAGCAGTGGTGGACGTGTCCTGGTGCAGATGGTCACGTCCAGAGAAGGTGATGGACATGGTGAGAGTGAAAAGTTGGAGACTGATGTCTTAACTGCCCTTGGAAACGTCTGGAAGCTGGATAAGCTTCGAGAGTCCAGCCATGGGTCATCAGCCTAAAACAAGGAAAAATATCACATTGTATCTTATACATATAGTGAAAATGTCCTAATAAAGCAGAAAATATGTAAAGCAAGTCTTATAATTACCATTTTAACTGGCATCAATATGGCGAAGTTACATTATCCGGAAAATGTGGTTTACAGTCGTTTCTATCTTCCAGCAGCACGAAAAAGTGTAAAGTTGCCACCACGAAACTGATATCTAGCCTAGAGAAAGAAAAACCAAAACATATTATTGCTCATAAACCTCTCTCTATCCACCTCATATTGTAAAATGGAACGCAGTAAGGCCACGCCCACCACATTATTACTGAAAATTCACACTGTGCCAGCTGAAACGTGCGATTGCATAATTGACGCAACTATTGCGTAAATAGTTCCTCTGCAAAGAGGAAGTAATAATCCTTGCTTTTGAAACATGAGCAAATAAATAATAAATCCAAATATCACCTCACTGCGAAGTATGACTCGGTGATGATATAATAAAAGAAACGCGCAAACGGAAAAATTTCAAATTCTTCATAACCGCCGCCACGTTCGAAAAACCGTTAAAATTCAAAATTCAAAACCAGATACGATTAAAAAAAAGCTATTTTCTGGAAACACTTATTATACAATTAAAATATAATCGGTTTTTAAGCTAGTTATTGTGTACCTTATAACACTGGGGCAAGCAGAAATCGATTATAAATTGAAGAAAAAAGTTATGAGCGTTTTACCGAATGTGACGTCACAGAGCGCGCAAAGCGTTTCAATGGAAACGGTGCTGGAAAAGGTACTGGGTTGCGAGCGGCTGCGAGTATGGACTATGGAGCACTCACTGTTCACCTAGCGTGAATCACGTTGATGACTTTTGTCATTGCGCTTGTGGATTGGCTGTTCTATGATTGGGCGGGGCTTCAATGTATACCTTTGCAGTTGGAAATGCAGTGTGTAAAATGACGTCACTCACTAGGATGTTATTGGTTGAGGTTATTTTATCCCTTTGGAGCAACAGGCACTTCATACTGAGCTACTGACATTACAAGATGTGACGTCACGGATCGGTAAAACAGTTATAACTTTTTTCTTCAATTTGTAATCGATTTCTGCTTGCCCCAGTGTTATCAGGGTACGTTACAAAACCGTGTCAGTTCACCTTTAATTCTCCGATCGCAATCGGTAATTAAAATATTGATTAAACTGATTAATGCAATGATACTCTGCAAATGAACTCTGATATTACAAAACCTTTTAGCGAAATGGAAGCAAGTTGCTTGTTCTCCGTGAGGAACTTGACCCCGTAACCTGCGGTCGTATATTTTACTCCCCCTACCTTGGTTCGTGACGTCACACATACCCCATTGTTTTAAAACTTCCGCCCTCGCAATCCTCAGCGTGGGAACAAAAAAATGGCTATAGTAGTTCCGGGCGGTAGATAGGTAAAAAAAAAAGCTCAAGTAGCGAATCGTAACGCAGCATGGGCGTGGCCAATTCAAAGAACCAATTCGGCAAATAAGTCGGCCACGCCCATGCTGCGTTACGATTCGTTACTTTGCCTCTTTTTTTTTACCTATCTACGGCCCGGAACTACTATAGGAAGATATTTGAGGAAAATATGCGAGGCCCTTTTGAAAAAGCACGGGCAAAAACGCGGGAAAACATCCCCATATTTATCTAACCCGGCCGGATGTTGACTTATTTTAAGCAGCTCGCAAAGTTACACCGACCTTCAATGTCCTCCCTTCGCAATATATTGCGCGCAATGTTTGTGACGTCACCCGTAGCGTACAGCACACCGACGCAACATAAAGTTGCGGAACGATCGATTTCGCGCAAGAAAGTTGCGGACGTGATATAACGGATTTTGAGCATCAACGAACATGGAAAATAGCATCCTGAAATATTTTTTAGGGGTAATTCAAGCAATGACATCTCGTGGGAGTGTTTTACGAAGATCTACTGGTCGGATCGAGTAGTAAATAATTATTTTACAAACTTTCCTGGTTTGAAGTTCGAAGCTAGCGAAAAAGTTCAAATTTCGTCACGTTTTTCGTTTGAAAACGAATAAAATGCGAATAAGTTTGTAAAAATCTGTTCTTACCTTACTGGATGTCATAACTGTGGCGGTTGTGTAATGTCACCACGAGTTTTAATCCGCTTTTTGGCACTGGTTGTGTCGCTGACACGTTAAATCTTTGCAACCCCATGGCTGCATTTTTCTTCGGTCGGTGTTGCCAGCTCAAACAATATGCAGTAATTAAAATACCTAGTTTAAAAAATAAAAAATAAACTCTCAGCTTGCTCTCAGGGACATTATACTATTTTATGTATATAAAAAACTGCTCAAACAAAAATATATTTTCATGTTTGCGTCAAGAGGAAAACTTGACACAAAATTCCCGCCAAAATTAAATTTAATAATTTTACAAAATAAAATACATGTGAAACATTACATTTCATGTCAATCTCGTTCAAAAAATAATTTCCGCATATATGTATGTGTATATAAAAATTCATTCCTGGCACATTTATATTTTGAGTCCATTGTAGCACATAAAACAAAATTTGTGCGATAATTTCCAGCAAAAAAAAAAAAGATTGCAATATAATTGAAGCTCTGACCACTAGAATAATAAGGGTGCAACCGACAATTTTGAAAACAAATTAAGTAATATACTACACCAAAATACTATATTTTTATATACCTGTACATAATTGCAACCTTTTTTTAAATGTATGTATGTAAAATCATGTAAAATCCATAAACGCTAAAATGTCCGTTAAAAACGGCGGCCATTTTTCGAACGTTTTCAAATGTTTGGTGTTGCCAATGCAATCACGTTTCCCCTCTTATTTTATACGCTAAACAGTTATTCCTGATTAATCTTGAATTGGGCGCCAGATAACGCATGAATATTCAATATTTTGATGCAATTAACCAATGAATTAACTCATTTCTCTGTCAAGATGTTAGTTAAAAACTAACTCTATAAAATAATAATTGTGGGCGGATACATACAAACCCAACCCATTTTTTGGACGATTGGATCATTGCAGAAATGTGCACAAAAAATGGGTGGGGTTTGGAAACATCCATCCGTGAATAGCCAATCAAGATTTTTTATCAGGTTGATTTGAAACAGACTATGTACACCCTTATTCTATAGTGCGTGCTTATTCAATTACGAGTGTATTATTAAAGCACAATTTGCAAATGCAATCCAATTAATATATATAGCAGCTCACTGGAAACCTTGCGTTTTAGAGTATTATTCGCACAGCGGACATCACGTACGATTAAGTATACGGTTAAGTCCATCGGCATCCAGCCGAACAAAATCGATACAAAACTTACCATTTTCCCTCAGATCAATAATAAAAACACATTCAAACCAAAATACATATAATAGTAAAATATATAGATTTCGATGTATAAGTTTCGCCGTAGAAAATAGCCGCCATCGGGACGTAAGCTCACAGGTGCCGCAGTCTGTTCTTGAAGTACATCCTCCTCTTGTAAATGTACTTGAAGAGCATGCAGACACAGACCAGCGACACGATGGTCACTATGATGAGATAATGGTTGAGGTCACTCTGCAGGGTCATCCTCCGTACCTCCACCTGAAGATCCGACAAGGTCTCCTCGTGGCCTTCGGTCCCTCTTTCCAACGTCATAGTATCATTCCCACCTTCCTTCTTCAAAACAACAGCCCTGTCCTCTAGGTTCTTCCTCACACCTGACCTGTGTACGTAACTCGGCATCCCATCTTCCGTCATCTTCCCAACTTCTACGTCACCAACCACCGGCAGTTGCCATCTGCGCTGGTACGTACCGGAGATGAGAGGACCCTTCCTGGAAACACCCACACTTTCTTGAAATGGACCTTGCGGTACTGGAAGAAAATCCATTTTGGCCGAAACGCCGCCTTGCGGTTCAACTTGTTGGACTTGCGGTACTTGAGGTAGTTTCTTCGGTGGCTGATGGGAGGACATCCACACGTTGACCAAGCCATGTTGGGAGAATTCAGGTGGACCAGGGTCCAGAAGGTATCGAAGGTACATGGACAAGGCACCGGCAGCGACGCAAGTGAAATGCGCGAGGCATCCACCTTCCAGGGACTTCTCACGGAGAAGTCCTCTCCACTGCGGCATCACCACTTCGTTGTCGTGATAAGCCACGATACCTTCATCGCTTCTTTTGCTCCTCTTGAGGGTTCCATCAACCCCTACGCTCTTCAGCCCCCTGTCGGGGAAACGTTCCTCGCTCTGGTACGGACTGTCTTTACGCTCCTCGACACCCCGGTTTACGTCGGCACCACCACCGTACCATCCGTTGGCTCTGGGGTGATGACTGTTCATGGGCACTTGCCCCATACCGTAACCACCGTTCACTCTTCCCCAGGGGGACATGGGGGCATCGTGGTAAGCAGCGGGGAGATTCTGAGGGTACATCCCGTCTTGGCGGGCCACGACCGCGTGGTGCAACCGAGGAGGGAGTACGTGCAACGGTGCGACGTTATCCATTACGGGTCCTGGGATCTGTTTCCTGGGTTCGTAATGTTGCATGGGATGAATTGGGACTTGATGGACTTGGGCAAACATCGGTTTACTCTCGTGCCAGGAACGGGCGGTCTTAGCGTTGTCGGGGACGTAAGCCGGAGGAGGTTGAGCCACGTTACGGTGCTGAGGTTCAACGGCAGATGGAGTTGTTGTTGTTGTAGTAGTAGTAGATGGTTTTGCATGTGGCTTGATTATAACAACAGATGCCGAAGACACAATTGAGGTTTTGTTGTCAGCTGAGAGAAAATAAAATACTTCTCGCGAAAAGTTTTCGGTGACACCGGGACGTTTACGTGGACCTACGTACCGGGGAAACAACCTTGCGGCGACTGCCATTCCAGTATCTTATGAAGCCACTGGAGTCGTAGGAACTGGAAGAAGCCGACACTGGGGCAGATGAATTCTGTAGTTGAAGAACTTAATCAAGTTTCCGAGCTTAAAACCCTTCTGGAAGGTCAAAAGGGACTTACGCATCTCGAGGAAGAGGTCGCGGAAGTCCGCGCCGATGCCGAACCGTGACACGTGTTCCTCCAAGTCGAGGAAGGCGTTTGTGCAGAAGACGTGCTGCAAGTGGTCCAGGGAGATGGACTCGGGTGAACGAGCGGTGACGTACTCGTCGATGGTCTTGTCGCAACCCATCTTCTGAGCGACCACCGTGTACAGGATCTGATGCTGCAGCGTGTACCTGCAATTCATGTAAATACGCATTTCTTTTGAAGACAGTGAACTTGACCACCCTTACATGTTGACCACCTGACAAAGTTGACCACTGTACTTAAGAAATTGCAAAAATAAAGGAAATACAGGACTTTAATTTAGGAAAACAGAACAAATATAAAAACTTTTTAAAACAATCTGTGATTACCATTTTCCATAAGTTTTCCAGTAAACTTTTACAATAAATATCATTTGAAGATCAGAGCACACGGAGTAAATTTTCCAGGTACGTAAGAAAAATACTGGTCTTATGTTTGTAAAAATATAAATTACAATTATAGTTTTATTTCAAAGAATTTATGTATAAATTGTAATCTAAAACACAATTGTATAGTATTGTATATAATATTTACATATTTATTATTAGGTATATATTTATTTCAATTCCCCTGAATTTTAATCCGAAATTCTAAATTCCCTAAGTTATCTGAGTTTCCCTGAATGATATAAAACCTGTGAGACAGGTATTTCCTGGAACTTACAAAGCCTGTAATTACATACTCTACATAATGTCTGACAAATTTGCCATTTCATCAAACGCCACTGTTTAATATACACGCATCAGCGCGCACCTTTCTTCGGCCGTGAACTTCCTTGGAAACTGCAAAAATTAAGCTGTGTGTGTGCGTGTAAAACTGGTTTCTTTTTAAATATATAAAGATGAAACAAAAGAAAACCCACCAGAACTGCTGCGGCTGCAAAAACTTGCGCAAACATTCTTCCGTGATGGCATCGCACGGCTTCCGCGGCTTATCGCTGCTCTTCGCACCGGTGAGTTGGGCCAAACAGAGATCGCTCACTTTTTCAGACATTTCTGCACCACAAAATATAAAAAACAAACAAGAAACAATGAGTTCTCATGGCACGACCAAGTTCATCCGGCCTCTCCTGAAACCGGGTTAAATTGTCAAAAGGGTAACCCCGTGAGAGCTAAAAGCAAAAAAAGGAATCGGATAATAAAATAAAATACTACAACTAAGCTGGAGGTTATGGTTGAATTATTTTTTGTTTTGTTAGTTACATACTGTAATATACCGTACCAGGAACTGAACCCGGTGGAACCAGATGTCGGTTCCACGAGAAGTTCTGGTTGATGAACCGGTGCGGTTTGGACACCTTCCACGGCTCCTGGACAAGGTACTTGAGCAACTCGAAGTACTTTGGGTCCTGTTCCACCAGGTGAGGGATGGCCATGTTGGCTACTTTAGTGGCTTCAACCGACAAGTGGCGCAACTCCGAGAACACTTCGGAGGCCGCGGAGAAAGCAAACTTTGAACTGTTCTCGTTGAAGTCCTCAACCAGCAACTTCAGTTGTCCTGGAAATTAGAAAAGACAATAATTAAATACTACACAAATTTATTGCAATATTTTAATCAATATCACAACTTTTTTTAATATTTTTTTACAGAAAACTTTTAATAAATTGCAAATATATATGCTTTGGAATTATAAAATGACCATTGAACGATTTCAACATTTTCCCCAATTCTTGATCAAATAGTATGGAAATTATAAATTTACAAATTTGGAAATAATTAAATTACAAATTTGAAAATAATCAATTTCTCACATTTTTTGGGGGGAATTTTGACAAGGAACTTTTCACACACTCTGTAAATATACGTGGTTAACTTAGGAATTATAATTACCATGGACTGAACATTTCCTCCAATTTTTGGTGGAAAACAGCAATAAAACCCCATTACAATCTTAGTTACAATGATCACAGATCCAATAGTATAGAAAAACCCGGGTTTTTTAAAAATTTCGCAGTCCGGCTGGTTTTTTATTTCCCAGGCAAATTATAAAAGAAATTAGAGGTTAATGCGGAATAGCGACGTACCCTCGATTATCCTGAGGCCGAAAACAGCATCCAAATTGACGGATTTATCGTAATTGTTCTTGTAGAAGTGCAGCAAGTTGCCGATGGCGGCGACCGTCGCTTTCAACACGTCGCCTTTTGACGCAGACGATTCCAAAACTGCCATCGAAATCCCCAATCCGCACAAAATTACGGCCGCAACGATCCACGTCTTCATCTTCGGCAGATTTGGAACAAGGGCCGAAATACCAAACTATCTGTCATCAATGGTTTCGGGTTTCGCAGTACGACGATCCATCCGCGTAAACCGCGCCAAACAATGCCGTTTACTTTTGACTGGATTTTTTGAGACACGCCACCAGATGGCGGTAACGTCACCCTAGGTTCAAAGAGTTGGTTTGCAGGAGCGGTCTGTGACGTCACGCGCGGGTTACTCACTCTCCTTGGAAACCTGTTGTATTTTCGCCGTTCTTCATTTTACAATACACAAAGCTGTTGTAATATCAAATGTTAATTAACAAAACAGTTAACCATCATCTTAAACTATATTTTAAAAATATTACCGTGCAAGTGAAAGTACTTCTTGTTCCTAGTAAAAATTACTTCAGCGCTAATGTCATTTCAGTTAGCCGCCATTATAATTTAACTCAAATAAAGATTGTTTAGATATTCCTGTGAACAAATTACAATTTGGGATTATGTATTTCCAATTCCTGGTTGTTTTTCAATGAACAGCACCGAAAACCAACAGATTTTGCCCAGGAAATCAAGTGTAAATGATATTCAATAAAGAATATAATAATATCCCATTTAATTCATTTACATATAAATACAAACATGTACAGGACACGAAATACGTTACTGCCTCTGTTCCGTTCGACCGAAGAGCGACACGTAAAACTCCGGCTCGGTGATCGCGCACCGGTTCCTTTCAACGATCTCCTGGATCTTCAATTTTCTTCTGAGATGCGGAGGATACAAACTGAAATAATATCCAAATAACATTTTGAAACTTTTAATCGGCTCACTGCTGTGCATTTAACCACGCAACATTACTTACTTATCGCTTTCCAACCGTTTCCTTCGACACATGTTCAACGTCGTCTGCCGAACGAGAGCTCCCAGAACCCTCCGGCTGGCTAACATCCCATCAACCAATGGGATGGCCATGTTGATCCTTTCCAATACAAAATGAAATATAAATGTTTACCATTCTGCAAACGTTGGTGCAAACCCAAAATCCGAAACACTTGCTTTCCGGTATGCGCTTGAAGTTTGACGCGGAAGAGGCCGTTGCGTAACGCGTGCAGGAAGATGACCACCACTTCCTTTTCCGGTGCACTCTTCGGAGTCAGGTTCAACGTCTCCAACCCTGTGCTGGTTTCCATAACCAAGTCACCTGAACATCCGTAAAGTTACGTTAGATCAACGCGCGCGAATACCACACGGTTACCGTCAATAAAAGTCCTCGTTACGTAAACCGACAACTGACCCAATGGGAAGTTGGCCATGTCCTCGAACCTCTCCAGCCAAACCACGATGATCTTCGCATCGTACCCCACAACCGAACTCTGCTGCCTTCCGATCTTCTTCGTCCCGCATCTTCCTCCTCCGCTCGAAGACATCGGGTAACATCCTCCGGACAAGTTCAAATTCACGTTCGGACTCTCCCCATCCCTCTCTTTCATCACTTCCGGTACTTTGTCCAACTCCAGAGATAATGTACGTGGTTTGCACACTTCAAAATGCCCGGCACCGGCGTTACCAGGACCGGGCATCGAGTGCCTCTCAGGAGCGCACCTTTCAAAGCGTACCGAAGAGTTCTTGATGACTGTCTCCGGCTCAGAGGAAGGGGAAAGATCCTTGTTTGGGACTATGGGACGTTGGAGGGAAGGGGAAGGTACAACGAAAGCCATCTCGGCTGTTGCGTCGGACCAGTATAGCACCTTCTTTCGACCGCTGTACAGCGAACCTCCGTGGGAGCTCTTGGAATGAGTGTCGCATGGATGGGAGCTGGATGAATTGGTCACCCGGAAACTGGTGCTCACGTGACCGGTCCAACCGGGATGCTTGGCCACGTCCACGGGCCAACCCAGCGACAACAGGAACTCCAAGAAATGAGGGTGCACGTTGTCCGAAGAAGTCTGTCAACAGATACACAATTGAAATAATACAATAATCAAATACTAGAAGCTTTAAATTTGAAACACTACCACATTGGTAAGGATCTCCTCTGCAGTCTTCTGGCCACTCTTCACGTAGAAGATGAACACGGTGTCACAGGTACGGTTTGAAACGGAGTCCAGGGCTTCCAGGTCTGCCGCGAAACCCGGTTGCGTGGCGTCCAGGGACATGAGAGAAGGTGTTGGTGACTCGAGGGTATTCTAACAACAGCATTGAATTAAGAATCAACCAGAAGCTCCACTCAAAGGTCATACTTTGAACGTACTCAATGTACCTTGAGTGAATCTAAAGTTAGGAAACCAAAATGCGAAAGGAAGAGACGGGCCGTTTCAAAATCCTGACAAACCCTTGGATGAAATAAAAAGATAACAGTATGTACTTCACTAAATCCACTTGTTTAGTTAAAGGTAACTCACTCAGGTGCTTTGCACTCTGTTTCTGGATTGGGGTACACTGTCCTCTGGGACTGTACCCTACGCTGCGCGTTGTCCTCGAAGGCCACCTGCGAGTCGAAGAACTTCCCAAGGATGTCGTGATCGGCGTAACCGTTGCCATCCTTGACCAAGGACTCCAAGGGTGGGATGCTTTTCTCACTACGCCACATGCAACAAAAAAGGTATTACGTTAACTCTGGGAACCATCAACATTTGTCCCATTTGGAAATGTTCAATAAAAATTACGCTTTGCAAGTTGGGATCCGTTCAACGGAATCCGGGAAGAACCGGAGCCTTAAGTGGTACTTGATCCCAAGTTCGTTGATGGGAACAGGTCTTCCTGGGTTTGTTGCACACATCTTCACTCCAGATTTGTGTCTGGGAAGATGCCTGAGCTGCATTGTCCACGAGTTCTTGCCGTAAGGGCCTCGTACGAGTACGGTCACCGTCGGGTGCGGATCTTCAACAGACGTCAACATTCACATTATTAACAAGGTCATTGTAACTTGTATCAGGTAAGTTCTAGAACCTTCCAGAGAGAGACAGGACATGTTCAAATCTGGCAGGATGGGCTTTATGAAAATTCTTATAACATTTAATTGCCCCTGGACTTTACAACTAAACAATCTCATGTACCTTGATCGTTTCCCAGTGACTGCTCCAAGAGGGCCAAGATGATACTGCCTTCGCCAACAACGAAGTACCGGAAATGTTTGACGGCAGATTCCTTGTTAGCGCCGCCGCAGAGTCCAAGGAGAGTCTCCTCGTCCATCAAGGAACCGAGAGATGAATGTCCACTGGGTGCCGGGAAGTGGCCAACTTGTTCGAGGAGTGCGGCCAGAAGGGCTTCTGCGGAGTCCTTCACTCTCATGGATGCGGGTTTACATTCCTTCTCTCCTTTCGTGCGAGGTACGTCGGTAGACTTGGAATAAAGTAACAAAATACAGAAGATGATTGGCAAATTCCTTCAGCATTCCAGGCTTCTCTGAGTGCTATGAACACTGTGTACCTGGGATTTTGATCCTGAGATTCCCAATTCAATCACCTCCATCACAGTTTCCAGGCATTCCTTGTCCTGCATGAGGAATGGATGCTCCACGAGCCAAGTGGTGACGCAGTGAAATGCCGCTACAATAGTGGAATGCATGTCCTTCGAGTGGAAAGGTGGAGGACGACTGCACTGGTGTACTATGTAATCGCAGATCCATCTCACAGCACGTTTACACTCTTGAGAATCTTCAATTCACAAAGTCCACATTCACATCTATCCAAGTTCCTAACTCTTCCGGCAAGTCAGGCATTCATCGTACGTACCGGTCACCTTGTTCGCTTGATCATGCAATTTTATTTTGGCAAATCCTGCAAGTAGTTCCAGTGCTGCCAGTGAAACGTTCAAGTCGGTCGTCCAAGATGTTATGAGACGGTGACACACCAAGTAGATGGCTTTCACGAATAGTGAATGCGCCGAATCTACGGTATTACATAAATCAAAGTTAGTCTTCTTCTTCTTTCTGCCCATTGCACACTTGACAGAAACTCTTCACTGCTTACTTACTTACCAAACAGTGTGGGCAAACCATGATCTCCAATGTCCGAATAGCTGCCACTAACACCGGATGAGAATTCGCTCGGCGTGCTTATCGCGTCGTTCGTACTCGCTGCATAAAAACAGTTTATTAAGGAAAGTTCAATTCAAGCCCAATGTCATGGTTACCACCAACCAGAGGACAGCAGAAGGGAACTGGAATCGCTGCCGCAGTCATGCTGCGAAAGGGTCACCTGTTCCACTTCCTCGCTCATCGCCGCGCTCTGCACGCACAGCATCAACCCACCTGCAAATATGTCCCAGTAAATCAGCATTACAACAACCAAAGTGAAAGATATTTGTTAAAACACAGGCAACAGTACCCAAGAGCATCTGGGTGTTGACCGAGTCCGATTCGCACTGCAGAGCCGAGATCAGAAGGTTCACCAGACGAGGTTGCAATGCGTGGAAAGTGAACGGTCGACGGTCATCACTCGAATCCGGCAACAACTCTGTCAAAATCAAATCCCTTAATTCACCATTTCACCCAATCAGCTGAAACTGTTTTTACTTTACGAAACCTTTGATGGGCAGGTGTTTGAAATGAAGTGGCAACGGAAGCAGCGACAATAGCAGGTGGATCGACGCGCGTCGAAGCTCCACGAGGTTTACGTTGTTACGAAGCCTACCGAAACAACAACATCCTGTTAATAAGGGCCATTGAAGACATTGTGGGGGTAACTGTACAACAAACGTGAATTTGGGTTCCCTTTCCGGCAGGACCGTCTCCAAGGCTTCCACGATCCTCGGCGCCAGCACGAGGACCCCGTCTAAATCCAGCCGCAGAAGGTCGTGCGAGTTGAGGAGCACGCTGGACAGGACCTGGCCACCGCTTTCAGCAGCCGACAAACCACGGTGGACAGCCAAGTAGAACCTGGCCAGGTACACCGGTAGTATGTCCTCTCCCGTCTTCTTAGCGCAGAAGATGCGGCAAAGGGCACCGAGGGCTTCCGCGCGGCCTCCTTCGAAGTTACCTATCGTCAGTTCTTCGGGGATCTCGATGGCCTCCCCACCCTGCCCTTGGTTCTGTCCCTGCCCTGTTCCTCCTCTGGATTCCAGATGCAACGAACTCGGTCTTCTTCCTTTCTCTAACTCTGAAAAATATTTTAAACCTGTATTATATTACCATATCCCAAGATATGCGTGTTAAAGGTTTTACGCTCTTACGATGAGCCAATCTGGATGTTGCTGATGGGAATTCAGCACCAACAAGGGCAGCTTCGAAAAGCCAAGCACCGAACAGATGGAGAATACTGTTGCATTTCGGTCTGGCCCTGGCCAGCGGTGGTCTTCCGTCGAAGACTGGTGGTAGGAAGGCAGCGGCCGGATGAACCGTTGCGCCGGAAGACACGGTTTGGGTGATAGTTGACGAAGAAGCCTTGCTCGATGCCAAACTAATGAGGGAACCTTTCGTCTGATTTCCTGCCATCGTCACAGTGACATATTAACACCAAACCCTTCCACCAAAGAGTCCAAAAACTTTCTAAATAAAGCAATTGGCCGGCAACTTTCTTTCAAATGACCCCGCTAGCAAAACAAACCAAGCCTACTCAATTGCTTTGGTTGAGAAAGACATTAGAATCGTATATACAGTGAACCTCGCTTATAATCAACTCGGATATTGGCAAACATCGTCTATTGTCAACAAACTCAAAGGTCCTGCCATCACAATTAAGATTTTCAATACAAATTACCTTGCTTTCGGTAAATTTGGATCAAGGAAACCTCTGTTACTTGAAACTGGTTCTTCATAAAACCGGTTCTTTACCCCTAATATTGTCAACTGAAGGGTCAAATGACAAATACAATAGAGTAGACCTTGACTTGGAGGGTGAAATGTGGGATTACACGAAGCAAGTTACTGATTTTTTGACAAAATAAACATTGTCATCATATGTAATTGATATGTGTATAAACTCATTATTGTTACCTCTTACATAAGAAACTTCGGCTATAGGAAACCAAAACCCCTCCGTCACTTCGAGTTGAATGTAAGCGAGGTTCAGAGGAGGTTCAACGTACCACCTTTGGCAGTGGAAGATGCCGCGACGCTGAAACTTTTCGCTATCCTCCTCTGCTGCGGCGGCGTGACCGTGGTCGGCTGCGAAGGGGCGTTGGGAGGAACCCTGCTGGCCTCGCCCCTCGGGTCTTCACCGGAGTACTGAGCAATGCCGAGGAAAGCATCTACCAGGACCGCCACTCCCCTCATGGCCTTGCAGAAGATCTGCGGCAGGACGGCCAGGCACCGGTGCTGGCAAGGGTCCACCACGTCCTCGCTGGTGATGGCGAAGTGGAGGAACTTCGGCGTCTGGCTGACCACGGTCGGGTAGCAGAGGTCCACCGGGTTGCTGAGCACGTGAAGGAAGCGGAACCAGCTCTGCGACACGCAGTCATCGGTCATGTCCAACGGCACCAGGTTGTAGTCCTCTTCGCTGACCTTCAGCTCCGGGTAAGGCGGCGCGTACATGAACTTGAGGAGACGGGAGGTGAGGGCCACGTTGACCCGGTGCCATTGTTCCACGAGGGCCGGGCGGTGCCTCCAGTTGAGGCACATGTCGCGGAAGGTCTTCCAGAGCGGCGGCGAAGGGAAGGACCTCGCGCAAGCCAACAGCCAAACCTCGAACAGCACGCTTACTATACGTTCGCACAGCTGGTCTCCCACGTCATCTACAATTTACCACGTTAAACAACCACAATAGTCAATTCAAATCAAATGCGGTATCAATTCACCTAAATGATTTTTTCACCATGCACACCTTTGTCCGTTGGAGGGGCCAGCAACGTATCATCGATGGCTAGAAGAAACTTGAGGAGGGATTCCCAGGTCTCCACGGAGAGGATGCGAGAGTCCCTGGCGATGTTTTGCAAAGTGCGTAGTACGCGGTGGCAGAGGACAGCTTGACGGTTGATGGTGTCCACGTCTGAAAATCCAGGAATTTCATTGTCAGTACCGGTCAGTACACACTGTACTGTGTATTTGACATGGAAACAGTTTGATGGCAAGAAGCTTACTGGAATCGTTCCTGGGGACGAACAAGTTGTACAGGTGCCGTATGATCTTGCACGCGTACATGTTGGGGTCTTCGCGCACGGGTCTCGGTACGCAGTCCTTGGCCACCATCAGTGCCGTCAACCACTCGCAGTACACGTTCACGCAGTCCCTTATAGTGTCGTGTTCGGACAGTGGAAGTGTCAGACCGTAACACATCACCTGAAACATACAATCTTGTACACTCATACACTCTTGTTATTACTTATATTGGGACCAGGGTGCCTACTAAACTTCCATTTCAAAATACCAGTATACAGTATACAAGATTTGTTTCTGGAATATCACCTCATTGATCACATGATATAACAATTAACCCAAGAATTAACCAACCATGTAAATAAATATACCTCCATGGTCCACTGGACATCACGGTCAGTTTCCAAGTTGCTTGGTTCACACTGGGCATTGCTGATGCCTAGATTCTGTGCAAGATGTTTCACAACAGCTATGGCTACATCTTTTCCAGCTCCACCTGGTAATTTGCTGAGTACACTTCTGTTGCTTTCATCAGTCTGGATGGAGTACTGCAGCGAAGCCCATTCAGAGTACATGTCGAAAGCGCTCCGATCGCTCGGCTTCGCATTCAAAAAACACAACCATCCGCATCGATTATTCGTCGGAAAAGTAAGAAAACTTGGTGGTATTATCTTATATTACACTAACCTTCGCGTTGAAGTTTACACGGTTGAAGATTCCCACGTTTTTCGGGTCGTTTGTGACGTTGAAAACTCGCTGTTGTTGATCTCTGCTGCGTTCCGTTCCGTCAGTCGTCGAATGCGACTGTCCAGGAACGTGTAGTCGAGACATCCAGAATAATCGATCGATATTTTTATCAATCGGTATATCACCGTTCAATTGCAGCTTTTATCTTATTAGGTAAAAGACGACACGTTGCGACGATCGTCGTAGACATTTCTGGGCGGGGTCGCATAGCTTTTTCACTCGGAGGTTCAACGGGGAAAATCGCTTCCTTGGCCTTGGGCTATACGGTAAATATGCGGCCTTACCTGCTTTTCCGGTTTTCACTTGCCGCCACTAGAGCCCTTTATATACATAGAGTATGGCCAAACCGGTTCACAGCGCTGATTGGTTCTATAAAAACAAATGTTCCATCGCTCTGCAAGATGGCGCCTATTATCAAGCAATATATCCAATCAGGAACAGAGGTTTGGCCACACCCCTTATAAAAGCCTCTGCAAAATGGCGTTTGACCATACTCTGCAAATCAAGGGTTCTAGCAGTTCTAGCGAGCCGTAGCGAGCTTAGCCGCTACTGCGACCACACCCACAACCGGTATCTGATGCGCGAAACTTGCGCGAAACTTGCCACCTCGCAATACTTCCATTCGATTACGCTAAACAGATTGCGCAATAAAGTTGCGCACGATTAACATGACCCGCCTTGTGCAACAATCTTGCTTACTGATCGATACCATGCAATATTTCATTGCGCACGACGTAGGTTTTACATTGTCTACGTCACGAAATATTGCGCGTGACCAAATCATCTGCAAGATAATTGCAGAAGATGATTTCACACTCTGGTAACTTGATTTTCAGAAAACTGATAGATGGCGGACAATACTAAAGACGTTCACAACAGGATGGCAGATGTTCCCGACAACGAAAACGACCCCGTTAACGAAATGCTAGAACGTACTGGATGTTCCCGCCTCCATTATGCTCTTCAAGTACGATATAAGCCTAATTGGGCGCCATTTTTAATGACCCTAAATATAAGCCTTTTTTCCATCCACTTTCTTTCATGCCTGTTTTATTACTGTATTCCCCAGAACACTATCGATAGTGTCAACAGGATCCTGTTGATAAATAACTTTCATACTTGAAAGCCCCATAATTCTACGTAAATTTCAAAAAATATTAAAGATGAGTTGTCTTTCATTTTAATTTATTATATTTTACCATTTATTTTTATAGGAATGCATGTTTGAAACAAAGGACTGGAGGCTCTGCAAGGACCAAGTTGAAGCCCTCAGACAATGTATGCAACTGTACCAACAGAACCGAAAACCAGAGCATCAATAACCCGCAAATTAGTCCTACATTGTATAATAGTATATTAAAGATGCACTTTAATAATTTTGCCCTCATCCACCGCCATTTTTCATCTAATTGTACATCTAATACATAAGATTGCTCCATGTACAGAAACATAGCGATACAATAATACGAGTCCGTTGTTTAAACGCGACTTAAAAAAACAAGATGAAGTCTGAAACCGGCCACGTGTATTTCATGGAAATAACAGCCGCGAACCAACATACCTTTCTATACATATCTATGCGAAGCCTCCGACAGGACATCATGGTTACCCGTAGGTCTGCGCGTACGTGGAGGACGTTTGGCGAAAGTATCACTTCGAACGTGGACATCGAGTACATCCCCGATGACCGTTCGTTAACTCCGTGGAAAAAGTCACACTCTGGCCGCTTTCTGATTGAGCACGTGAGGAGCCTCGTTGAATTCCTCCAGTTCGTCACCGGCATCCGATTCCGTGCCGGTCAGATGCAAATACTGCTCGCTTCTGGTCGGCCATAGTAAGTGAGCGACGCTGCAGAAAGCGAAGAAGTTGGCCAAGTACGAAGTACCTGAGGAAATTAGTAACCATTCATTGTGTATTACAATCAACGGTTGAGATTGAAGTCGTGTCTATAATAACAAGTGAGGTACAACACGTACCCAGAAGAAGTTTGAATCTCCAGAGCGCTGAAACGTTGATGGAGACCAGCGCCACGACAGGCAGCGAGATGAACCACACCAGGCTGCTGGCTCCAAAATGCAGGAAGAACTGCAGCTTCTGGCGGTTGAGCTCGCGGCACATCGTACCCCTCACCTCGTACAGGAACCAGATCATCACCAGGATCCTGACCCCGAGAGAAAGCCATCCGGGCCACGTCTTGAACTCGTCCACGTCGTATATGACATCCATGGCCGCCTTCTCGAGAGATTCACCTCATTCATCAATCTGAACCAACCTATCCGTACACAATCGATTCAGCCAACCAACCCTGTTCCAGATGCAGAGGAGGATGTTGGTGAGCAGGTAGGCGCTCCAGAGGAAGAACAGAAGGAGCTTTCGGCTCAGTTCCGCGTGGCTCACCGCCCAGCCCTTCGCCAGAAGCAGTAACACCAGTATGAAGAGGGTCTAAACAAGAACGGACACCAAATCACAATTTGTGTCAGTTAACAGTTTGTAAGGTACTTTCCTAAATAACATCAAGTCTAGAATCTTTCTCTCCGATCGCAATTATATCAAAATACCGTAGCTAAGATGTCGCAAATGTCTCCCATGACCCCCAGTCCATCTACTCCTTCACCATCCATCGCGTATTTCATCACGTGAGCGAAATGCAGAAGAGTTCCCAGCAAGGCTACTGCGATGGTCACCGTGAACAGCCGCGCGATCGGATGCCGCTGCCGGATCGCCGCGAAGATCTGCACCGACAACAGGACCAAGAGGAGGACTAAGAAGGCCAAGTACAGTTCCACGATGTCCTATAAAGTAGAAGACAAACACCACATTAATCAATAAATTTTCACCGGACTTTTGTACGTAATTACTTAATGTTCGGTCCGCGAACAACATCACGTACCTGTTTGTCGAAAGAAAATTGGTACTCGAAAGGGTTCTGGTGACGGGTGTAAGGGTTTCCGTTTACTAGCCAGATGTCGTACTCCACCTCGATGTCCACTGTTGGGTCATGTACCCAGGAACAGCTCTTGTTGGATGTTCCAACTCTTTTGCAAGCGACCATGCTGATGTACCAGAACCTTGGCTGGTTGATGTCTTGGACAGCATACCTGGAGAAAAAAAAAACAAATACATTCTTCATTATATATTCATCTTAATGTCTTTTTCTTTTGTCTGAAAGGTTTCAAAGACAGTGTTAAAGTCTAAGCCTAAAGCAAATGACAATTAGTAATGGAAAAATCAACAGCAGATGTTCATTGTTGTTGTGACAGTTCCCAAAGGAAACTGTGCCAACAAATAAAAACATAATCAATAACCTGATATGAGTCACTTACACACAACCTTCCAATAATATCGATTGAACATTTCACCTGATTCTGCAAATATTATTGAAACGTATTGTGGTATAATGTTAGTTGGATTTCAATGAAAACCAATTTATGTTGCAACTTCACACATTTTGGCCACCATTGAACAACAACCTTGTTATACAATGCATAAATTGGGGAAAGGCCAACAAGTCTGGTTTGCATTGCGTAAAAAGTATATCATTCATATATGTGAATAAATATTTGTTCACATGTTGCGTGTATATTTTGCACCTTACCCTATTTAAAGATTTCAACGAAATTCAATGACTTGCAGTGGGATGACATTGAACAACTTCCTGTGCAGATCGAGACCAATCTTCATTTTGCTTTTACCTGTGTGACCTTCACATTTTCCCTATCATCAAACACACTTTCAAATTAATTTGTATTCAATTGTCTTTCTGCAATTATATTATACCTTACAGCATGTATTGTTCAAACATAGTTACATATTTAATCAAGATATATAACCAATTTATAACATTACACAAGACATTCCCATCAATGAGATTTAATTTAGAGGTTAGGATGATGGTGTTTGTTAATTACTTATACAGGTTGAATCTGAAAGTTCTGCACACATTTTACTGTACTTATGATTAGACACCATGTACCAAATTAAAGGAAAATGGAGTTTAATTCGTTAATAACAATAAATGCTTATTTAAAATGATCCTATTTAATGCTACCTACTAAACAATCGATAATAATAAATTATACAGACACATGTGCTAATGTAAGCCTACACTGTTGCCTGTTACATTACCAACATCTAGTACATGTATGGATATGTGTATTTCTATTAATTTTGTATGACAAAATGATGTCCATTATACCAGGAATATACAGGAAACGTTTGTATACAAACCTTTTAGATGCACTCTGTATAATTGCTAGATAAACTGCACGGAATTGTATTTTGGCAGGTTATCATATGGTAAAGCTGTTCCCTATGAATTGTTGGCCGCCATTACACCAGTCAGTCCACGTTTATTATAAGCCTCAAAAAGTTCAAACAAGAGTTGGAACCAAATAAAGACAGTTGTTACAATGTTGTTAGAATACGGTTTACATCGGTAAGATGTGTTTATTTTTACAAAGATGACACAAGGTAAGTAAAGGATTGATAAAGGCAAAATGGGCTGACTGATGTAATGGCGGCGAAGTGGTTGGGCCCAGCATCGGTGGCGCCCTCTCGAATCAGTTTTGTATGTTAACCATTATTTTTCCACCGATTTCCAACGCGATAAAAACGAAATGTACTTGAGTTGGGAGGGGTGGGATGATAAAAAATAGTGTATCTCACGTAAGCTGGTATCCCTGTACCACTCTGTCAGGCTGGTCTTCATCAACACAGGTGGCGTTGCTGGGACAAGGTATTTTTCGGATGAAATCCTCGCTGCCTTTGATATTGCAGTTGGAGTCGTAAGCGATTCCGTCGATTCGCCTGAACATGGCTTTGCAGGCGTCATCTCGTTGAGAAATCGAGCTGCTCGCGTGAAAATCGTCGAAATACCGTCTATCCACAACGACGAACGCGGCCAGATTGTCCGAATCGCCGGCGTTCGTCGTAACGTTACCGAAAACGTAGCCTTGGGTGTTGAGCGGGTCGTGACGATTCGTCCTTTGAAACGCGAACTTGGAGACGAATTTGAAAAACGAACTAGTCTTCCACGTACCCCGGAGGTGAGCGCCCATGCACTGCGCAGCTAGCAGCCATAGAAAGGTGGACAAAAGCAGTGCTCGGCGGCCGTTCATCTCGATCGATCGGCTCCCGCAAAATGCCAAACCATTTCACACAACGACCACTAATCCGACCTCGTCGACGTTCCTTTCTAAACTGACGAGTTTCGCTTTCCGCTGCGTAGTTGGGCGGTTCCGCTACGGCGCTTTGGTTCCGCGACGCTCATTAGGGATTGGCCGTGGGCGGGACAACTACGCATTACAACTAGACCCGCCTGATTCAAATCAAGGTTAAAATCATATCTGTGGCAATAATGCTTCAGATGGCCTCAAATTTTCAGACAATGTTCCTAAATAAGTGGCAATCAAATGCTAGCTTTTTCAGGATATGTTGCAAAACATTGTCAGTTCACCTTTAAATAAACTTGTAACTAGTATATAAAAATATGGCTTAAAATTTGTTTAATATTAGTTGCAAGCTCATTACCGAACAATTCCATCTCATTCATTCTTCAATCATCATATATCAATTATAATACATCAATATATTCATGTTAAATATAAATCAGCTTGGCCAATTTCAAATCGGCCCACATTCACCTCTAAGCGGGTTGTTAATCGGTTACCGTACCATGTCCTTCAGGAACATGTGCCTTCAAATACCCCTTGTTTCTCAGGATATACCATCACAGGTCACACCGTACTGAATTTATAAACAGTAGAATGTGAATATACTTCACCTGGTTTTGATAGAACTGCTGGAAAGTTGGGCTGTAAAAATATTCAAAATGTTCAATAAATTTTGTTTTGTTTCTTGAAATTAGTAATGGATGATCAAATGTGGTAACTTACCCGGTTAACTGCATCAGGGTAAGCCTGGGTTTCCAAGCAGAAGGCCCCCTGACGGTGGTAACTGACGTTATCCTTACCGACCAGCGTGTCGTCAACCGGCAGAAAGTTCGCCGTGTAAAACTGCATCGCGGGCTGGGTGCTGAGCACCTCGAGGACCCGGCCACTGGAACCGTGTACCAACTTGGCCATCAGGCGTCTTTCCTCCTTCGGCAACTCCTCCGTGAAACAGAAGCTGTGGTCGTAGCCACCGAGCGGAGTTCCTCGAAGGGCTTCGCCGAGGTTTCGCGGCGAACGAAGATCGAAAGGACCTCCTTCCACCGGCGCGACGACACCTGATGGACACCAACATGACAACAGGTTGGTATGCTCAATGTAATGCAACTTAACACAGTGGATTTTTTTTACAGGCAACTTCCTTACAGTAAAACAAAATCCACCGTGTTGCCACGGATCATTGCAAAGTCTTACAAACCAGTGGGTAGGTTGTCTTCATCTACCGGAAGGTAGCGGTCAGCGTAGATGGTCACTTCGTGGTCAGTAATTGTATCATTGCCCTAAACGTGCAGGAATCAACAAAGTTTTACATTGGTTTTACTATCCATGCCATGTATTTCACCGCGGAAAGTTGCAGCGAAGGATATTTACGTGTCCTCCCAGGTTGAAATACGAATGGTTGGTGAGGTTGATGGGCGTTGTCTTGTTGGTGGTCGCCCTGTATTGGATGATGAGCTCGTTGTCCGATGTCAGGTTGTAAGTCACGTGATTGAGCACAGCACCGGGGTAACCTTCTTCGCCGTCGGGGCTCAGGTAGCTGAACGTCACCGCGCTCCCTTCCACGTGAGACTCCCACAGAACCTGTCCATGGACAATTATTATTAAATAAGTTATATAATATTACTATATAATACCTGTGCACCTTGAATTCTCACCTTATCGAAACCCCTGATGCCACCATGAAGGTGGTTCGGTCCGTTGTTGGTGGCCAACTTGAACTTCTTGCCATCGACCGCGAAGGAACCTTTCGCGATGCGGTTGGCGCACCGCCCGATCGTCGCGCCAAAGTATTTGCTGTGATTATAGTAATCTGCAATGTAAGCAGGAGAACAATATAAACTGCATGACATCATTTCTACAATATTACAAATGCCAAATAATATTTCAAACATCTCCTTGAAGAAAAAAAAATACACACAAAAATTTAATATAAAAATAAACGCTCCATTATTGTCTTAATTAATTTTGTTTAAACTGAAACAGGAAGTGTTTCCAGTCTCTCCACTTGTATTTTGACAATATAATAAATAACATCATGTGGATGGTTTTCCAATATACATTTCATTTGTAAAATGATGACACATCCTAGAATCCAATAAACATAGCACATAATTGAATACCATTAGCAACACATGGATTATATAATTTAAACATTATACATATATAATTATAATTTCACACCTTCTACTTTTGAAAAGCCCAACACGACATCTTGCAAATTTCCATGTTTATCCGGCACTTTAATTTGGGTGATCGTGGCTCCGTACGTGATCACCTGAACGGTCATCTGATTGGCATTGGTCAGGGTGAATCTTCTCACAGGTTCGCTCTTTGAACCGATCACGAATCGACCGAACCAGTCCTCCTCGATCGGAAAAGTCTGAAAATTATCGAGCATTACGCAAAATTCGAACGTCAATAAAAACACCAAAAATCGCATCTTCATCAAACCGCATCCACCTTGCAAGTAGAAGTCGTCGTCAAGTTGCCTAAATGATGCATTTTCACGTTAGAAATCCTGCCAAAATCCAACGCATCGAAGCCACCATAGGAGAAAATGTGCGTGGCGCAGAAAGGGCGAAGTTTCGCCCTGGAGTTCTCATTGTGACGTCATCCACGCTCATTATTGGTCCTTGGACATCGAATTCCATTCCCCATTGGCCGATCGCCTGAATTCACCGCCTTCGCGTTACCTTTATATCCAAATCCTTATACACGGGGCGATGGGCGTTCCTTATCAAGTCCCGCCCCATACACTCCTTTTTGTACATCCTTTGTTTGCAACGGGCGCCATTTTGTCGCCATTTTTGTACACTTTCTTTATCTGGATTGAGATTAATCAGAAATTGTATTGACAATTTGTGATTTCTAACCAATTTGAAGTCATTAAAGATTCGAATTTTACATAAAATAAACATTTAATTGTGATGCAGGATTCATTTGGATTCGAAATCAATTCATTTCTTAATTATATATAATACAATTCAAATCCAAGGTCTTCCATAAGAAATTAATAGGCATTATTGCAATTTAACTAGTTTTGTTTTACCAAGGTTTTACTAACTTCCAAATATGTTGTTTAATTGGAATATATCCAGACAAGAAAGAAAAATAATGTTATTTGCTATGTACCATAGACCATATGATTTAATGAATTAATATCACTAATAATTAAACTACAATCCAAACAATGAATGGATAAGAGCATTGTTTATATTCTCCGGTCCAACAAAATCAGGATAATGCTGGGTTACGTGGTTCCATATGTACGCGGCAAACATGTCTTGAGCAGCCTAATACGTATAAATATACATAAATGAAGAATTAAGATAAATGAATTAAATTAAGGGAATTAAGATAAACAGACCTTATTTGGGTGGAATCCATCAACCGGTTCGAGGAGATAATGAAAGTTTTCACCTTGCATCGCATACAACTCATCGATCGGCATTCTTATGTACTTGATGTCGAAGTTCTCGTAAGCATTTGCATATGTGATGGAAAGTTCCTCCAGAACGTCTGAAAGTACATTTGCCCTCTGGAAGAAGAAAAGAGTAACAGAATTACAATATTGTATTTATGTATAATACATTAATTAAACTCTCATTTTGAATTAAATCTTACTTCGGTTGTGACATTTCTATCAGCTTCATCTGGGAACATCCATCCTCTACATGGAGACAACTAAAGAATAAACTTATTAATTTAACTTATACTGGACACATAATAGAATAAGAAAGAAACTTACCAACAAACAATCCAGCCACGCGTACACCAACTTATAAGTGATGTCGCTGTTCAGTTGCCCGATCGGGTGATAGTAATCAACCAAAGATGGGTAAAGATACTGTCCCATCAGCAAACCTACAGTTAACAGGTGACTTCCTTTAGGTAGATTTCTTTCCTGCAAAAACCAAATACATTAGACATAAGACTCCAATTGGGAATTTTCATCTATCACGTAACTTCGCGGACCATTTCATCGAAGAATGCCAATACGTTGGCTCTGTAAGCTTCCGGTTCTGTCATATTTCCAAATGTATCGTTTTTCCTAAATGATTTTGATTAAACACATCTAGTTATATAATGTGAAATATATATGAGAAAATAATGAAGATATTGAACCGTACCCGTTACAGACGTCGTTTCCAAATTGCGCGTAAATTGCGAAAACAGGTTTATCCAAATCTTGATTCCTCGATCGACTACATTATAATTTGAATAAACATTATACATAATTAAACACCAAATTAAACAATGTATGTAAACAACATTCAACATTTTACTTACGTGAAGTTCAACAGCTCGAGAATGTCGTTACTTTCCCCACCTGCAACCGTAAATATCACGTTAAATTAAGCTTATTTAGAAGGTAAATGATAATGAAATGTTATATGTATACTAACCATTATAAGCTTGGTTGTGGTAATCATTGTCATTGCAAAGGTTACGGTTACGCAGTCTCCAAAACAGGGAGTTCGTCGGTACATTTTGCATCACGATGTCCCAAGTTAGATTCACGTGACCTTAAAAACAATTATTACGTCTGTATATTTATACAATTATGTTTGAATATATGCAGAAGTTGAAATGACATATATACCTGTTCCAAATGACTGTTGAGGCCAATCGAAATCATTCTCCAGCACGTACGTCAGGTTTTCAAATATTGTCTTCGTAATTAAACATGCGTACAAAATACATTAATATATTAATATACAGAGGTTAATTTACTGGAACTGAATCAAGGAACTTACAGGGGTGTAACTAGGGACCGCGAGCCACTCGGGAGGCAGATGGAAATGGGCACCCACCGAGTCCCCGAAGTAGAGTACACCGCGCGCTTCCGAATTTCCGCAAAGTTCCGTCTCGTAGGCAACTCCAGAAGTTGGATTTACACCCTATTCAAATGCCATTTTATATTAAAACAACATCCAAACAGTGTATCTTACATTGTTTAACATCGTATGTGAACAAGTACCCATATGCCATTGCAGTTGGAGTCAAAATCCCGGTCTTCGTTAACGGGACTGTGGAAAAAAAGCTAATTAAAATCTTGTAAGTTGCCATGTGTCCAGAAAGTAAAGATCACTACTGGCTCTTACAATATGTATTTAACTTATTAACAGAGTTATTTGTAGTTGGAAATTTGCTTACATGCGGCCGGGGTATATTTCGCCGTTTTCATCATCGCAGTCGAATCCCCTCCAATCAGAACCTTGAAGTCTCTGTCAACAAAGTATATATCTATATAGAACACTCTATTGATCTTCAATAAAAACATTCAATGCAATAAACTAAGATAGAAATGATTTATACCCCAACTGTGCTGAAACCGTCCTTGTCGTTGTCGAATACCGGTTCTCTCGCATCGTTCAAGCTAAAAATCAATAACCCAAACATCAATTTTGCGATTTTAAAATTAAAATACAAGTTGTATATACATTAGAATCTCCCTATAACAGCACACCAAGGGATCCATGATGATCTTTTCCCTTTATAAGGGTATGCTCTTACAGGGGAATTCCTTCGTAACAGCACCATGCCGTATAATTTAACATCACTGGTGAACAAATTAAAGTATAATTTCCAAATGCCTATAAGTTTGCTTGTTTCTAAACATAACTGACATAACCAACACTAGATCTAGACACTTACCTATGTAAGTAATCACATAGTTCCACCATGGGAGGTAAGGCACAGATGCTGCTGGGTAGCCGTTCATCGCCACGTACCTGAAACACACACAATTACTTCAATCTTGGTTTCAATTGAACCCAGATACAAGAAGTACATATTGACACACCCCATTTCGTTGCTTAGCATCTTCTATGGCTTTCTTCAAACCACCTTCCGGTTCAGGTAACAAGTGGCAGTAAGGTTGCCCAGGATCTGAGACGCAATAGCCAATACCATGACAGATGACATCTGCGTTGTCCCCCGTGTCCAACAGCTGACTGATGTTCTGGCCATACTGTTCTTGAAGGCCATCGCAAGCTCTCTTGTAGATGCCGGGAAGGATTGAGCAGAAGTAGGGAAGGGCCTCGGAGTTGGACACATTGTTGTATTGCGCTATATGGCTCAGGAGGACGAACAAAGCCGTGCAAGCTACATTTAAAAATACAATACATACAAAAGTGTGTAATAACCTGAATATAGGTGTATATATAGTATTATATAGATTTGTACATACTTGCACAATCAGCACCACCATTTCTGGTTCTGGTGGTAGTTGCAAACAAAGATGTCCAAGAAGATATATCAGCATTGACAGAGAGAATCACAAGAAGCCCCAAAAGCAAAGTGACAACCAGGAATCTCATTTTAGCTACAAGTGCCACTGCCACTAAAGATCCACTGATTTCAACTTTTATTTAGCTGCTTATTTATCTGCTCCACAGTGATACTTCACACTCTTACGATTTCTAATTATCTATCAGCACAAATCTAATCATCTATAGCAACAATGTTCCATATCCGTTGTGCAGTAAATGAAATATAAACTAAAATTGGATACACTGAAAACATATTTCTATATTTATTGGATTTATTCAAACATTTTCACTTCTTTCCTGCAAATTTCTTTTAGAATAATCCAATATATCGTTAATACGGAATCATAAACTAGTACTTCTATCTTTTAAGCTATAGACAATGATGCAAACATTGATAATGTCAATGAAATATATACATCAATTATAATTAACATGGTTCATACCAATCTGTGATTACCATTTTCCACCATGTTTTCCCCTGGATTTTTTTTAGCTCAAATCTAAATTCCCTGAGTTTTCCAGGTTTCCCTGAGTGGTATGAACATTTGTAGCTAGTTAAATTATATTATTAGAATGGGTACATCTAAACGTATAAGTATATAGAATCAATTCCCACACGTATTGCGCTGGAAAGTTTTCTGTCATTAAACTACAGCTAGAATGAACCTATATAATCTAACTATTCTAATATACAGTAATTTACTTATTTGATCACTTTTAAAAAGTTACAATCCAAACAAGGAGTGGATAAGGGGGTTGTTTGAATTTTCCGGTCCAAGGAAATCATCAAAGTGTGTCCCTATGTAGTCCCAAAGGTAAGCGGCGAATAAATTCTGAGCAGCCTGCGTGTCACAATTATAATACATATTACAATATGTTATGTATACTGGAAGGATTTTGCATGGCAAATAATATAAACTTACTCGGTTGGGATGGAAGCCATCGACAGGCTCGAGGATTTTGTAAAATTGGTCTCCGTACTCCGCGGCAATATCATCGACGGGAAGCCTCAAATACCTTATATCGAAATTCTCGTAGGTGTTAGCATGTTGGATGGATAGTTGTTCCAGAATATCAGAAAGTACATTGGCCCTCTGCAAGAATATCACATTGAAAAATGC